>CAEFZY010053693.1:0-90136 GCA_903066815.1 Brachyrhaphis roseni | reverse complement strand
AATTATAAATTTCTATCAAATGATGTGTACAAAGATTTTAATATGTTATAATATAAATATATATATATATATATATATATATATATATATATATATATATATATATATATATATATTACACAGATTAGAAATTATATTTCCATGTAAACAATGACTTTCTGAAAAAAAGATGAAGTTTGAACAACAATCCTGAAACATTTTTTTTTGGCTAGAAGAGGGTAAAATTTTAAGATTTTATCAAACCAAGTTTTTCCCCGTTTTAGGTCATAAAGGATCACGTAAATAATTTCTATTTCCTAAATGAAAAAATAATGAGAAAAATGTAAAAACTGAGAGAATTTTCAAACTTTTTTTTTTAATTCACCAGTTTACTTATTTTTCTTATTTGGTACCATTTTCTTTTAAAACTTTTGACTTGGGTCAAATCCTTGTGCATTTGTACACCAGCTTCATGGTTTAAGCTAAAGCATTGAATTTGACATCACTAAAAAACTTTGTAACTAATGTGACAACATGCTCAGGCTAACTATAATAAGCATAATATTATGCTTATTATAATATAATAAGCATTATAATATGCTTACAACATACACATCCAACCTATAACTTCCTGGTAGATGTCATGAGATTTTGCTTCAATATTTCTGCATAATGTTCTTGCGTTGTGACATAAAATATGTTTGTCCTTGAGTAATTCTTAAAACTACAATCTGGCTTTTTGTGTATGTATTTTTTTGACACTGGAGGCCTATATTGACAGTGGTCAGATATTTTGTTTGTCTGTGTCCATTCACCTATTTTTACTGGCCTCAACAAACAAATGCAGCATTATATTTTCTGTTAGCAGCACAAGTAGGAGCTTTTACAAACTGTATTTTTAGGGAATAATTTGGTAAATACTGCAAAAAGGTAAGATTGGTTTTGTTGGCCTTAAAGAAATTGCTAAAAAAAAAAAAGCAACTAAAACACAAAAAAGCCGAATATTGAAGTTGCATTAGTTTGAATTGTTTGCACATCTCTTTACTTTTTACTCCAGTTTGACAGTTTTGAGATGAGATGAATGTAATAGCAGGAAATTACAGCACTCTGAGAGCAGAAAATGACTAAACCGTTTAGTAAACTGTATATTGCAGCTACTTTTAAACAACCAATTCCGCCTCAGGTTTGAAACCTAAAACTCAAACATAATTTTTTTTGTTGCTTTAAGACAAAAACAAGAGTTACATTAAAATTAATGCTTACAACTAGCCCTCGACTAGCTTTTACTTTTGCAGAAAGGGATACTTTTCTCTAAAAATGTAAACAGACATGATGTCCAAACAGATGCCCGTTCGATAATACTGGAGGTACCAAGCATAATACATCAAAAAATTTATTAAAAAATAGATTGCAATGCTTGTTGAGCTCCTAAAAACAGTTTTAATGGAAAAAATAAAAAAAAGCCATTCGTACTTGTTATGCCTTCTAAGGATAATCATCACTGACAGAACAGGTTGTGCCCTGGGATCCATCAACACAGACATTACGCTGGTTTTTGTGGTTGTGAAAAGATTTTCAGCAATAAACCTCGATCCACCTGGGAGTGTATTTGCCAACATGGGCACCTAATTATGTCATAAAACCGCGCGCCAACTGAGCCTCCTTTTCCCATCTCCCGCTGTCCAGCTCTTTCCTCCCAAAAATCCCACGTGATTAAAGAAATAAAACTATATCTATTTGACGTTTATAGCGTACAGGCGAGATCTTGTATAAGAGCTCCTCTAATCTAACCTCTACCGAACCGACTGCGGTTTTAAATCCTATTGCAGTTCTTGTATGCTCGACAGCACCGAAGCATATTGGGGTAAGACACTGACTGCTAATGCAGGAGTTTTACTGCATGTAAAAAAAAAAAAAAGCAGAAATACACAGTGGAGTCGCTGCTGCAGCTCTGAGAGGAATTCAGTGACTTATGCTGGGGATATGGACTCAGGCTGCATGATATTAGAAAATCTTGCAATAGCAATAATACAGGTGAACATTGTGATGACGATACCGGGTCCAATGGATGCCTGTTTCTATTCTGGGCTTCCATCTAACTGTGACCTTTAGCGTTTTGGGCAATCATTAGTGTCCAGTGTTAGCATCTGCTGGTGTGAGACTCTCTAGCTGGATAAATATTACATTAGTGTGAAAAATGCAAGTAAATAACTTAAAATATATTAACCAATATGTAGGTGCACTTGAAGTTTTTTTTTTGGTAGCTTAGCCACCCCAGAGGGGGTTCAATACCGTTTCTGTACCATCTCTCTCACTGGAGTCCGAAAGCTTTATAGCCTTGTGACCATTTGCAGACTGACAAATGTCAATGATTTTGTTTCTCATCTTCTCTTACAATCATTCACATTGGTGCATGATCCTACACCGAGCCAGATCATGGACCATGTAAAGTACGCTGCTCTTTTGATATCCTTCAGCCTACTTCCTGCTGTCAGACAGGCTCCATTTTTACGTAATCTCTTGATTCTACAGGTTTGGCAGTAATTAGAAGTAGATGAGGCAAGTAAAATTTAACATTGTGTGTATAAATGTTCATGCAACTGATAAAGCAAGATACTTCTACAAAGTATTGACTCAGAGGGGCTGAATGCATTGGAACGGCATCACTTTTAATGTTTTTATTTGTAGAAGGTTGAACAAATTCTGCACTGTTTTCACTTTACCTGTTACATATATTCTCTTTAAAACATATTTAAGGTGTAAGTTACAACAACGTAAATGTGAAGAATTAATGAGGTACTGTACCTGGGGTTAAGTGGTGCAATCTCTAAGTTATAACAGGGAAACTAAATGTCTCTCCAGAGTTGCTGGAGTTTACTACGTACATTGTCTTCGCTGCACTGTCTGGCCAAATAAAAGAACATCACCACCTGGATCTACCGTAACTATAAATAGGTCTGAGCCTCCTACGGATAATTACACACGCATGGATGAGCCACCACATCCATATGTGTGGCACATATCCTTCCAGGTCAGACTCTCCCATCATTTTAGAGCTTGGTAAAAAAAATTTGTGCAACGATGGATGGAAATAAATTGTCACATTGCAGAAGCTTAATAAAACAATACCACAGCAAATTTGTGTTAAAATCAAAGCGAAAGGAGGTCCAGCAGAAAATTAGAGTGTGTGGCCTCTTCTGTGACCTGGCGGAGTTTGTATAGTAAACATTGCTAAGAAAACTGCACACATGAGTACGGGGCTTCCAGCTCCATCCTCCTGCAGCTAACAGCGATCCAGCTCCTAAAAGCTTCGATTTGCACGCCGTTACTCAGTCGTGAAAAATGTAAATCCCCCGAGGAGAGGCTCTTGAATAAAATCCTAAAAATATGTTTTTAGTGCTGATGCGCTGAAAGGGTCACGGCGGAGTGTGAGATGGTGTTAAAGCACTAAACCAGTTTCTGAGGTGTCGGGAGGAGCCAAACCTGTCGACACAGAGAGCCAGACACAATAATACTGCTACTGAGGCCAACATTAAAACCCTCCGACGGAAAGACTGAAGACGGCCTTTTCCTCCTCCTCGCTTCAGGAAAAACAAAAGCTCAAGTCGGAGCTTTGGTTCCTGAACCTCGTCGGGTTTTGTGCCTTGGAGATTTATTCTGACGTTGCGCTGTGGAGGCCGGCCCGTCCACCTCACTGCACGCCGAGCTGAGGTAATATGTTGAGATCTGCGCTGGCTTGTCTCTTTAATGCAGGTTAAAGTGAAATAACATGCAAAAGGCACGACTCACAAGTCAGCAGTGATTTATTTCCCAGCAGAGACTCGGACGGAGACACACTCCATCAAGTCTAAATGCGTGGAGGTTTGTTTGGGCCTTCCTGACAGAATGTTTCCATCAGAATCCAAGCTCAGTGTTCACATTATTGTCTGAACTGTCTGACAAATAGATGCGTACAAGGTGTCGCCCTGCCTGCACAGGGATGCTCAATGTATCTCAGACCCTGGATTCACACGGAGAAGATAGACGACTTTGTTCAGCCCTAAAAGATGAAATCCATCCCGTTGTACATATATACATCTGAAAGTTGAGACATAAATGGCTCCGTTTGAAGTAAATGTCGGCGTGAGATAAACAAATATCTCCCCATGAGCCTTTATTGCCTATTGTTGCTTTGCTTTACCTATGCAAAACGTCCTGATAATGGGTCAGCATGTTTTGCTTCATATCTGCATTTTAGAATGCATCACTGGGTTTGTTTATGAAGTTATCTTACAAAGCAGGAAAAAAATGACCTCTTATTTTCCTGGATTTTGATTTTTTTTTTTTCCTAGAAAGCCATTACTTATAAAACTGTCCAGATTGTTAACTGAGACACGTTCAACATCTGTTTGGGTTTACTACAGATGTAAATAATTTGAAGTCTAAACAACGAACGTCATCTCTTTGTACATCGGCTTACCAGACTCAAAGAGTTACACTCTTGATTCTGAAGGCTCTTCCCATCTGACAATGGTGTACATCCTGACTTCAACTAAATATCTGAGGGTTAAACCTAGAAAACCTTCTTCAAAATGCATATTAGCAATGTTCTAATAATGTGTATCTGACACACCTGTAAAATGTGGAGGTGTCCAAATGTAAAAACAATAAAATCAACAGATTTTTTCCACAAGTTCGGGTCTTCATCACTTTCTATTATTTTTCTGGAAACACTAATCCATCTTCTTATTTCTTATGGGAAAAATATTACATTCAACCAGTATTTAATAGCTTATAACTGCTTAGAACATTGTTTTGCATGTTTAAGATGACATGCAATTAAAAATGATTATATCAGTCGCTAAAAAACTTGAGATTAAACTCAAGACAAAATGCATTTTGAACATCTCTGAAATGTACTACAAAACCGTGAGACCATTTATAAATCTGCAACCAGATAAGGTCTGCGAAAATGAAAACTCCATATTTCTTCATATTTTGAGTCAGATTCGCAGCAGTCTGTTAAAGTTCTCTTCACAAGTTCTCTATAATTTCTGAGGGTCTTTCACAGTTTTTTTGTTTTTTTTGCCTCACTTTCCATCCTTGAGCAAAAGAGGCTTCTAGAGCCAAGAGATGAAGAGGTGTTGTTTGTGTAAGTAGTAGGAAACCTGGCAACAAACCAATTTTAAATTGGATTTTAGCCACTTTGCTTCCATCAGCCTGTCACAAGGACACAGCTTGTTTCCTTTCTTTTCACTGAATCTATAACAAATACCGAAGATAACACTGTTTATCCAAAAGAAAGAGTTTTCTAACACAAATAAGGTGATTCCCTTTGAGCCATTAGCTGAAAATGTGGTGCAAAGCAGATGATCAGTTATACGAAACCACATCTCACAGGTCTTGTGTCAGACTTTACTGGGTTTTTATTTCCTCTATGTTTCACATTTTACAAGAGATACTTTTTTTTCCCTTTAAGTTCCTTGTTTTCGCAGCACTGGACATAAACTGAGTGAAAATAGTCACCCAAGAAAGTCTTCACAAAGTCTGGAGACAAAGAACTAATCAAGAACATTTTAGGTTATTACAGAAACATTTGCTTGGAAGAACAGAAAGTGAACGATGGGCGGTAAAACTTTTGCACACTAGAAACCACAAATTGGTTACTGCTTTTAGAGGAGGAAATGGTTCTTCTCAGAGAAACTAAAAGATTGACGCAAGGTTGAAACTAGCATTAATTTGTGAATTTTTTTGTGCAACGTGACTCCACATTTGCAGACTTGCATGTTTTCTTTCTAGATGTCTCTAAATATTATGAAATGCAGCTTGGAAAATACCTAGACCTGGTGGTGGGCATGCATCCATTAGCGGAGCAAATGTTTTGTTTAAACCTTTAGCACACTTAATTTTTCCACATAAATTCTAAAGTGCTAATTTACTTGGCTGTTAAGTAAACTTTCAGTGGAGTGATACTGTTAAAAATGTTTTCAAATAGTCAGCATTTTATATTTATGCTCTTATTTTGAAGTCAGTGAAGACCGGTTAAGCAGGTCTTCCGTTTCCTCTTGTTCTCGCTCCAAATACAGGAATACAATAATGAACTGACAGTAAAGAACAAGATAAACATAAATATCATATTCAAGGGCATTGTAGAACATGTAAATTATAATGTCAAAATTATATAAGTGATCTTTGGCTGTAGTCCTTGAAGGGCAGATATTTGAAGTTAGCTCTTTTGCATTAGCAGCACTAAAATCTATGATTAGTGCATTAGAGTTAGCACCACTAACTTTTTAGTAGCGGTGATCACCACTGCTTTGGCACAAAGCTACTTCACACACTTCTAAGTGGTGTTGGCAAAGCAGCCAATCCAGGAACGCCAATTATATTCCTGGGTGCCGATTGGCTGTACCACCAATAGTGAAGATAAGAAAAACTGTAGATGTTAGCTTCTGTGGTAGTTCTAAGATGGCTCCCACTGCAAATTATTGCTTGTTAAGGTCATTTTGGTGTTTGTAGTATTAAAATAGGCAGCAATAATGTCTTTAGAGGAGATCTGAAGTGAATTTTAGTTATTTATAGGGTCCACTGGAGATGCAAAATTATCATATCATAGCAGATCCTTTTCCCAAACACTGTTAACGTATCAAATTTACCAAACAGTCTTTGTTTTAACATGGTGAATGTTACCATGCCATCAATGGCTTCTCTTTTCTGCCTTTCTCTAAATATCGAGCATCTTTTTCGCAAAGCATGTAGATGTATGTAACTTAAGAAATGTCAACTCTATTTGTTGTAGCCCTTTAGCCTGACATTGTACCCTGAAAAACACACATTTAATCAAATTCTCCATGTTGTCTATAGCTTGATACATAGCACATTCTTCCTGTGTTTACATTTGGTTCCTTCACCTTGGACACGTTTCACCAATAAACACTGAACCGTCTTGCACAATGTCTAATTAAACGTTTTGGCTTGCTTGCAGCTTTTTATGCAGGAAAAATGGCTACATGTTAACTTCCTAGGAGTGTGCATACCATAGGCATGAATCAAACACAGCAAAGAACCAACCCCCTTGATTATAGGCAATAAACCTGAAATTCATACCTTATATCACTCCTTTCTTGCATCTTTTAGAAGTTCTGAAGATCAGAAGGAGTTCATTACATCGGGATCCTTCAACAGGACTGCCTCGATAATATCCTGCTTCTCTCTTTCTCTGTGGTTTGAATTAATGCAGACAGTCCTTATCCAGAGAGCATTAACAATTTCCTTTTTTTAAAACACCATAATCCCAGCCAGATTTCCTCCCAACTCCATCTCCTAAATATCTGCCTCTACACAGTGTCGATCAAACTCTTTTTCCTTCCCCTCTTATACACGGCTGGACCAAATGCCTCCCTCAGAATACCAGATCCATGTGCCAATCTGCAGATTTTATGGCTTTCACGGGGATAAGGCACAGTGTGCAGTCTAAGCCCCTGAAAGAAATTTTCCTAGTCAGTAGTTTAGATCAGTTTTTCAGATTCCCCCAGTCTCCCTCTCTCTCTCTTATGCTTTCTGTTTGTGTGTTTATGAGCACATAAAGATACAGAGCCAGGCTTCAGACTTTGGGCTCCTTAGATCTCGACATTGGCTTGATGTCGGCCAGATTTTTAAATCCTGGGATAGAAGCATGGTGGCAATCCCTGCCAACGAGTATTAAGTTTTCATTAGGCGTGCTGAACCTGCTGCAGCACCAACTGCCCCCTGGCAACTCATCCAAAAGCTTTTATAATTGTGTTTGAACTCCAGGCCAAGCTAAACCTCTGTAAGGAAGTGCTATGATGTCTATGTGCATATAGTGTTTTGGTGTTCAATATCAGGAATTATCCCCCATCGCTCTCCAATGAACTCGGGGACAAAAAGACGAACACATCGCCCAAGTGAGTTCTGGGCTAAAACAGCCGCACTGCATCTATCTTTCACTTTCATGACCTTTCTGAGAGGCCTGGCCCCAAATTCACCACAAACAGCCAATGCATCTCATCCTGGATTGCAGCCAAATGTCCTCCACTGCTGCTCTTCTGTCCGGTATGGGGCCAAAAGAAATGCAGATGATGACATAATGACAGTCGCAGAAGAAAACAGGAGGGTGTCGGTGAGGAACAAAGTGAAGGAAACCATTAGAAGAGAAGACATGGAGGGGGGAAAAAAAGGCAGTATGAATGCAAATACAGATGGGGAAGATATGGAAATATGTGAAACAGAATAATGAAGGGGAAGGTAAATGGAGAGTGAACCGGTTTGTCCTCCCGGTGTTGCTGTTGTACATTTATCCCCAGCTGAGCTCTGAAGCGGCTTGAAGTCCGTAATCTACATCAGTTCTGCAGCCTCCTGGGATCAGATCGGTTCAGTTGTGGTCAGAAGTTTGCATATACTCATTAGTATGAAACTCACATTAACTTTCAACTTTTAATGTTTCACTTAAAGTCATTCTTCTCCGTGGTGCAATGATCGCTCAGCATACAACTGTACTGATTTTGAGAACTGGATGCAGATAAGGTGGAAATGATGGCTACAGGCTCAAATATATACATACACCTCCATTAATATCTAATTAAATTTACTCCAGAGTTGCTTACATTCTTTTTTTTTGTTTTATAATTTCCAAGTGAACTCTCAATTCTTTTAGAAGCCAGTTGAAGTCAGGTCTGAAATCTTTCGTGACCTCCACATTCAATCAATCTTACACCGTTTGTTAATTTATCACTAATATGGACCTCTCAGCATCTAGCCAAAATCGCATGAGCAATTTGGAGGTGTGGGCGCTTCCATCCAGCTGGAAGCTCAACTCCAGCATACCCCGATCCCTTTCTGGAAGGGACCTGTTGACGCGGCTCTGTATTTGTAAGTATGGGGATTGTTCAATTTAGATGCTTGATGAGGTCTTGTTGGCTGCAGCCAAAGTAGTGGCAGAGCTGTGATGAAGTTGTAGTCTTGGCATGATGCCATCATAGCCAGTTCTGTTTTGCATTCTTTGGCCAATCACATGCATGCAGATTTTTAACAGGATGTGCTCACACAGCTGTTCATACCAGCAATATAAGAGAACAGCCAAGAGTTTCTGTTTTATATCTACATTTAGCCTATAAATAAAAAAAATTATAAAAGTCTATTACACCTTTTTTTCCCAAAAAGTAAACTTTTTTTTTGCAAAGGTATCAGTAACCAGCAGGAATTAATCCTTGTGTATGTGTTCTCATCTTTCATTTTACAGCCATATGGTGGTGGATAAAATATTCAACTGGAAAACGAGACACCTTCCAGAAGCCAAACAAACGTGTCTTACTTGTGGTTCAAAATGCCTCAAATTTGAGGGTATTTTTTATCTTGATTGTTAAAGACAACAACAGATGCAATACAGCAGATTCAACCCAGTGAATTCAACAGATTCACTGGGCTAGAGGCAGGGTACACCCTGGGGAGGCCACCAGTCCATCACAGGACAACACAGAGGCAGGACAGGAAACCATCCACACACTCATCCTTAGGGACAATTCAGGGAATCCAGTAGTTTATTTGATGGCCCACATGAAACAAATCATTGATTTGTTGGGTAAGGTAGTCAAAGAATAGCTCCAGCCCTACGTTTTCAATAAAACAAGTGTAACATCTACATCACAGGTCTACATCCATCCATCCATAATAAAGACACACACCTTTATCACCTCCTATGGAACTAAAGCAGGAAGATGATAAGTAACCCACGGCTGATTTAAAACAGTGAACCAAAGTCCCAAAGTGTATCACTTGGGTATAACATTAGTAGTGTTTGTGCAGCCACTTAACCTCAGCCTGTCATTTGTTCTGCGGCTTTAAACATTAGTAGCATGCATGGCTAGCTAGATCTATACTGACTGTCGTGCGCCCAGGCTCTCATATGCCGTCATGCCCTTTTACTCCAGACACTGAACTTCAACGCTCTGATGAGTGTGTGTGAAGATTAGAGTGGTCTACTACAGAATGAGCTCTTAGATGTCACTTACCCTGCAGATCTAACACTATTATCTTTGTGAGATCAGCCTGCTGTGTGGGTGAAGTTGTATTTTATGTGCATAGTTGTTGATTGAGACTGCAATTCCAATTTCCTTGCTCTGTTTAAACCCCATATTGATAAAAAGGGGATTTCAACAGGGGTGATTGGTGTTCGTTATCACGCATCCAATGGGACTGAGATTTATAACCTTTATGATCTACAAAGCTAATCTTGCCCTCTGCCTTACCAATTAAAATGTGCCTAAAGTCACAAATGTCTTCAAGTTTCATTAAGGTAAGATAACATAAGTCATAAAACTAATGTCAATGTGTTGCAAGAAGTTGTGCACATATTTTAAAACCAGATAGGCACATTTTGTTAAAAAAAATGCAACATGGAAATCAGGTGCTTTGGAACAAGAAGTGCTTTACCTTTTTTTTAGCTAGCAATGTTCTTTTGTTTGAAGGAGAAAGTAAAGCTCTGATTGGACCTGACCCACGGCCAAGTGACTGACTCCAACTGGACTGCTGATTATTTTTCCTTGAGGTGATTTAGTTAAGATTTGTCTTCATGTTCTTTGATAAATAGAGGATCATACATTTTCCCAAATTAACATGGTTATTGGCTCAGATAAAACACTCCAGAATATGAATGATTACATGTAAACAAATGTACTGAAGCATCAGAGGTCCAAAGAATGGATGGACGGGTTCTACTGATTGCAAAAACAGACAGAAGGATTGATTAGTGAAAGGTTATGGATGGACGGATGGATGGATATGGCTGAAGGGATGATGGATAGGTGAACAGATGGAAGGATAGATAGAGAAAAGAATGGATGGATCAATTGACGAGAAGATTGACAGATGGACTGATGAAGGAACGGGTGGATGGACAATGATTGATAGGATGGATAAATGGATGGATGGAAGTAGAGGAAAGGATGGACGAATCAACTGACTAGAGGACTGATGAATTGACAGATGAATGGATTGTGTGATGGACTAGTGGTTCCATCCATCCATGTCTAAATTTAAGTAAACCTCTGTTATTACCACAAAAAATTACCTCTAAAGAGCAGTGAAATAAGACCTAGTTTGGTTCTTGACAATAGAAACGTCTTCTTCCATCAAATCTAAAGATGGCACCATGCTGGTACAGTACTGTAGCCAGAAGCACAGTAAGACAGAAGCTGCAGGTAAAACACTGACAGCAGCCATTAGTCTGATGAGAATCAAAGTGAGAAAAAGGTTTAATACATTCAGAGTTTGTTGTTTTTGTGCAGAAAGCCAAGAGAAATTTAAAGAGACAAACAAAAATAAGAAACAAACTAAAACAAATGAGTGGTGGCAGCAAATTGATGTTTTTGGAGTGGCATATTTTTCAGACTTCAAAAAGCCCATGTTGAAGAAGCTGTTTGTTACAGCTTCACCTTTCAAATAGCTATTTTTAAATCCCCTGTCCCAGATCTCTTACTCTGGATGTTTAGGAGATGATTTTGAACTCAATGTTTACTGTACGTACTTTGCTTCCTTCACAATTATCATCTAATTTAGTGCTAAAAACAGTGCTACCCAGAAAAACATACAAAAGCACTCACATAGGGACTTCAACAAAATAGTAATTAGACAGTGGATGGAAAATGACGGCAATTTGCCCATTCTTCGCAAAACAACTCAAGCTAAAGCAGGATAGCGCAGTTTCAGCACCAAAATTAAGACTATTGCACACTCAGTGGTGACTACGTCCTTATTACTGGAGGCTATATACTTACTGAATCCAGCTACGGATCTTATTAATGATGGGCATCAGAATGAGCAGTCACTGCTGGCAAATGAGATTAGGAGTACTTACGTTAGCTTTGGATAGGCTAAAAACTAGCATGCTTACACTGGTCACCTACTAAATTGTCTACTTCCTCTGCTGTCCATTTGGGTGATGCTCTGACTATTTAGGAACATTGTCCTGCTGGACAATGTCAGAAGTCCTCCAACATATTTTCTTCCAGGATTGTGCATTTAATTAACACCATCAACTCGACTCTTTGTATGTAAGCTTTGTGTGACCTCAAAGAGTCGTCTTAGGACTTTGTTTTGACTTTGGCCTTCTCATTGCCATTCTTAAATAGAGACCATATTTGTTGGTATTTTATATGTATATTTGTTGGTATAATATAATTAATATTATTAGGTGACATTGATTAAACCTCTCTACAACTTTCTCTCTGATCAGTCTACTGCTTTCCTTAGCTTTGATTTTGTTTCATTTAGAGTTATCAGAGGAAATGGGGCTGAATATCAATGCACACCATAAGTGTTAAGGATTTAAATGTAAAAAACAAAACAAAACAAAAAAAAAACAATTGCAAGACACAAGCAATATTTCCTTCCCCTTCACAGTTATGAACAACTCTGTGTTGGTTTCTGTGAGACTAACATGGATTTATGTTTTAATTGGACACAAGCATGTATTCAGAAAGTCTTTCATGCTTAGCTTCAATAAAACACATAAAAGGGAGTAAGAGCTAAAATTATGTAATGCATTAAAACTCTCCTTGTTTTTTTATGCTTTGCAACCGGAAGAAGATAATACAATTTTAACCAGATTATGAATGAACACCCTGTGCTGTTTTTTATTTGCATGGGTGCAACCAGGAACAAAGTAACAGCATCTGGGTTTAATAAATAGTCGTGGGTTGTGTGGACGCTACGCAGCTTAAGCATTGTGGCTTCAGCAGCATCTTTTATGATTTTTGGTGAGCCGCAATACCAGACAGACGGAGTGAGAAAAATCTCCAAGTAGAAGGGTCTAAGTCTAAACCATTTGGTTCCCAAACTTTCCAGCTTCTCACCCACTAAATAAAAATTCAAGTGACTCATACAAGTCATTTAATCAACATTAACAGCCAGCATATTGGCCAAAATTTTGCTTTTATTTGTTTTCAAGTCCTATTTTTATTTTTTACATTTTTTAAATGCAAATGCTTTCTCTCTGTCATTTTTTTTTTTTGGTATTTAGGTTAATTCCTGAAAAGAACCTCAAGACCCCAGAGTTACATACCCCAGCTTTGAGAACTACTAGTCTAAACCACAGTGAAGTGAAGGAATGAAATGAGAAAAGTCCTTGTCCAACCGAAGCCTGAAGTCCTGAATAAATTGGCAGCCGAGAGAAGTTGTTTTGTGATCTCTTCTCACAGTAAACTCACTCTGCCGGAGGACCACATTTGTACCATCACTGAATTGAGGTTTGGGGGGAGGGAGGCTCACACAATCATTCAAAGTGCTGCAAATGGCCCGAGAGCTGCAGTTTGGACACCCCTGATCTACAGAAAGTTTCTCCACAAGAGCGATTAATTTCGAAGAAGTAATTAAACATCAGAATGGTTTAATTCCAGACAGATAAAATCACATTGAGAGATTCTTATATCATAACTTCGGTAACTTGTTTCCAAAAATGATGCTTCTCACCCTTTTTAGCATCTCACCTTTTCAATGCAACAGGCAAAAAAATATTTCTGGGTCAAAGTTATAAAAAGCATGAGTTAACAGCAAGTCAGGTGGAGCAAAGAAAGAGCAAGGATCGAGTGTTTGGGATAAAAACAGAGTGAAAGACTATGGAAAAAAAGAAAAGAGTCTCCTCAGGAGAGCAGCGCTTATATCTATGGGTGAATACATAAAATTGGTTGAGCGTGAGAAAGACTCGAAGTCAAAGCATCACACACTGGGAAGCAGAGACAGACCACGGGGCTCCCAGAAAGCTCAGAAATCAACGAAGGGTGGATAATCTATACAGCAAAAGTATTGTGGGAAAAGTGCCGCTGCTCTCAGTGTATTAAAGCGGAGGAATGAGCACTTCTCCAGGGTCCATTTAGAGCAGGAAAGAGGACTCCAGGTGGGCCAGGGGAAAAAGCTCAGATATCAGGGAGTTTTTTTTTTTTTTTTTCTTTTTTACAGTTTTTTGTGCGATACATTTAAATAAAATAAGGAGAGAAAGTGTGGAAGCATCAGAGGGCTGATTTTACTTCCTGTTATAGATGCTGTTATTAAAGATTATAGCCTGACTAACGACATCCAGGGAATTACAAGACTGTGCCGCTTTTCCTCCAATGACTCTAGATATTTATAAACATGAAAAGACATGACCAGTATTTGGAGAACTTATAATTACTATCTTTATGTAAACACAATTCTTAGTTCATCTTTTAGTTAAAGTGTAAAAATCCCCGGTGAGCAGGAGATGAACGGAAAAGATAAACGATGATTTGTGTTTTAAGATTTCTAGTATGATATACATATACTGTCGCTCATTTTATTATTTTTATGTACAGTGCACCCTGAAATCAAAGGTTCACACGGTCCCTTCGAATTTAGTAAAAAAACTACTTTTTTTTAACTTTAATACTCGTATTAAACATCGTGGATATCCGAGCCTGCGCAGGAACCCTAGAAAACAGAACATTACACACTTGAGCTCACATATGTCGAGAAGCAGGAGGCGGGCATTGATTGGGCTCATTTCAGCGTGCTGAGTCGACATGAAGCTACTGCCCCAAACACAGGCGCAGCTGTTTGTTCTGGCTGCACCATCACAACCCTGAGACCCTCCGTGACCCCAATCCATCACCAGACACACATTATACATATGCAGCCGGCAGAGACGATTTCCCGACACCTTTGACGAAGAGATAAGCAAAGCAAAGCCTTGGATCTAAATCTAAATATAAACTTTTAAAAAATACACATGCAAACTTTCCTTCAAACAACCCATCCATCTTCGATCACGTTATTTGGAAAAGCGAAACTATGTACCCTTTAAGCCACTTGGAGTGACAAAGAGGAGGCGTTTCCTCGTGCTGTGATCCAATAGGAGACCGAAGATCTCAACACTAATAAATAACCACTGAACGCACGTTTAACGCACACTGAACGGCTCTGAAAGCTCATTTATCTGGAAGACATGCACTAACGGTGCATTTAATGTCAAATTTATGGACACGCACATCTTTGTTGACATGCTGTCTAGACACAGCACTAATTTGAAGCACTTTGGTTTGAAGCGGTGGACAGCAGCCATTAGCCCATATGGAGGAGCTGCACATGGAAACGGTTCAGTGATGTGAGTCTCTGTGCTGCATCAATGTGAGTCTGCTGCTGTCATTATGATTTGTTTCTCTCTCTCTCTCTGATAAATGAGATATAATATACATGGCAAGGAATCCTGACTGAATGCCATTACACCTACCGTGTCCTTTTAGATCTTAATTCAAAGTCAAATTTTAGGGGGAATATTTTTCAAAACAAAAAGGGACACCCCTTCTAGACATTAGGTACTCCATGACACAAAGAGTGTCATGGAGCAAATTATAATACAAAAAAAAATATATATATAAATTATGCACCGCTTGCTTTCAGATAGGAAAAACTTAGGGGATGGTGGAAAACAACACTGATTGTATTTAAAGTGGTACAAAAGACCATCACCTATTTGAGGTTCAGTGTTTGCAAACTTTTCTGTGAAGGGTAAATACAAGTCATTTGTACTGGGAAATGTACCTATTTGTGCACTTTTTGTGGGTCAAATCTGAAATATTCAGAAGTAAATGCAGCTTGGGAAGCTGAATCTCCTCGGTGCAGTGCTATGTGAAATGCTATCGACTGCATTTTGCAAAGCAGCCAATCAAGTAGCACCAATCAAATGGCACCATGGGTACGACTAATGGTCGTACCTGTTAGTAGTGGGTACGACAAAACCCACTACTAATGCCCTTCCCATGTCTTAGCCCAGATTGTCCTCATGTACCCTAAGAAAGATGGGAACATGTGCCCAAATTTTCCCAATATAAGACCTAGATAGGTTTTTAAAATTGGGTCATTATGAAACCTGTGGAAAAGTCTATCTGAGGCCCATTTTTCAGCCTATTTCCAACCCACATGGGCCCCACATGTAAATGTTAGCTGCGAAAAATTCTCATTTATTTTTTTTCTTTCATTTCCTCAGGTTATATTTAATGTTCAAACTTGTTTGATGACCTGAAACAAGTTAGAGAGGCAAAACACAAATCTGAGATATATGTTTTACACGAGTTAATTTCTAAAATATTTAAACTTCCTATGAAAACCGCTAAAACATTAATGAAATTTGGCTGCTCTTGTTGCTGAACTGATGATTTTTTTCACATAAATATGCTTTTGTAAAAGGTGAAAAAAGTTTCTTGTTCAACATGTGTTTAGATAAACTCATTATTTACTGAAAGACAACAACAAAGGCAGATGACAGAATACCCTTGTCTGAATCTCACCATGAAGCAGCATAACAGTGCAGATATTTAATCTTGGCTCATGGGGTAAAGCTCCGACTCTAAGCGAGGAAACAAAGCAGATTCTCAGCCGTTTCACATTTATCAGTATAACTTCAGGCAGCCGCAGACATCTAACTTCTCCTGATGATGGAGCAGGAATTTCATTATCAGCATGATCCTCTCAGATCAAATGTTTTCCCCAGTTAGTTATTTCTTCAGCGTATTATAAAGAGAGGAGGAAAAATCAGCTCTTATGGCGTGTTAGTCAAACTTCCTTTCTAAATTTGTAAGAGATGCTACTAAACTCCCTTGATTTCGCCGCTTGTGTTCTGGATTCTGAGTGAATGAACACCTGAACAGCTGCAAATCAACACCTTAAAGATCAAAACCATCACAGGACAGGAGCTTTGAACCCGCTCAAATTGATAAATGTACCAATAGACACTTGTATGTCGCCTTATGATGGATTCAAATACTACTTTTGAAAATTACCAATGGAAACTGTTGTAATATATCTCCGAACAATGGGTAATGGGCCGCAAAGAAACAATCATATTAATTTAGCTTAAGCTAACGTAAATTTAGGTAGTCTTCCTTCAAATACAGAGCACCATTTGTTATTAATATGCTTTCCTGAAAATGTTAGAATAGGTTTATAGGCTATTCACAACATGTTCATTACATTTTTTCCACAAAATCATTCTAAGACAATTAGACTTTAGTCTGTACAGTTCTTCCTTTTTAGAGTTCCTTTCAAAATTAGCTGTTTTAGGGCCTCTTGTCACTTTAAATGCAAATAAGCTACTGCTGGCCACGTCCCCCAATTAAATGTTTATACACTCGCATGAAAGTGGCTGCAAACAGATGCGCAATTGCACAGTCGTACATCTTTGAAAAGCAGAAGTTGAGCCTCCTGTACAACCAACAAGAATGGAGCAAGTGATTTCTAGTTGGTAAGTCAATAACAAAACATTTGTCTTTTCCAGCAGCCATTGTACAGCACATGCAGTGATAAAACCAGCTGACCAAACATGCTGGAGCTCAGCTTGGATTGCCAGGAAAAAGGCTGAGCTTCATCTAGTTTGACAGGTGAGGGGCAGTGCCTGCTGACTTGTGACGTTACATTTCCTAAGTTTTTAAAGCACAGAGTCCAGAGGAGGCAGAGGGTCAGGGTATAAGGCAGAGAGTATAAAAGGTGTGCTTATAGCAGGGCTCCTCAAACCCAGGACTCAGGGGCCAGAGTCCTGCAACTTTTAGAGGTGTCTCTGGTCCAACACACCTGAATCAAATGGCTGAATCCACTCCTCAGTATGCAGTCACATTCTGTAGCGTCCTGCTAATGACCTCATTATTTGACTCAGGTGTGTTGAAGCAGAGACACATCTAAAAGTTGCAGGACACCGGCCCTCGAGGCTTTGTTTTAAAGAACCCTACTTAAAAAGAAGCAGAAATCACCAAGTGTAATCAATCACCTTTAATTATGCCACATTCTCAAAGTGATTCTCCATAACCATTTTGTCTGGTCAAAATGGTTATGGAAACAGCAACCAGGGCAGTTTAAATGCAAAATGTAGTTGTTAGGGCTTAAATCAGAAACCCAGGTATTGCATTAATCATTAAGCAGGAAGAAAAATTATTGAAGTATTCAATAGTCACAGCACAGTAACACAATGCCTTGTAATAAAGGAACATTTTCTGGATTTTGTGTACATATATCCTTCTGCTTAGATATGCTGCAGTCACCTCCCTCTGTGCCAACTAGTGTCTCCCACAGATTCACTTCTTTCATTCTGCCACAGCTGTTCCACATCTCCCTCGGCTTAGTTCATCCGATTCCTTTCGAGATTTTCCACCCCTGCCTCAGTATTTAAGCTTTTAGTTTTTGACCATTTTTCTAGATTCTTCCATTTCACTGCCTGCGTTTCATGACCTTCTCTCCCTCCATTTTCAGCTTTTTGTTTGTTATTAAAGTGATCGATTTAACCACAGTCTATCGCTGCACTCGGACCTTTTCAAACCTCAAATAAACAGAAACAAGCAGGTGCAAGTGGTCCTGGAGACCAGAGGTTAGTCTAAATCGTGTATGAAAGTGTATAACTACTTTCTATCTGTACCTGTAGACACCAGTTGCTGATGCAGAGAATGTAAACAATGGAAACTCGTGTCCTGTAACTGTGTATAGGGTGTTTGAAGAGCTTTAAATAAGCCACGCCCATCACATTTGTGTGATAAATATTAATAATAGCAAATTAACACTCACACTGGTTCTCACAAGAATGTCAGGATTGATGATATAAGCAGAACAAGAAAAATGCCATCGTCCTGTGAGGACAAAGAACAGTACCTGTTGTAATTATTTCACCAGGTGTCGTTTTGACATATGGGACACCTGTACAAGCCTACTGCTGAATCTGCAGACAGTTGCTGTGCATTTTGAGCAGACTGTGAGCGACCTTTGACCCCTAGTGCCCACCAAAGAGAGAACACAACACAGAAAAGCTGTTCCAAAGAAACAGATCGGACTAGAAGCAACAAATCAAGGCATGGCATACTGTAAAATATGTGTACCAATGCTGGAGCTACAGAAGACAGATGAGAGGCTACAGAGAAATCTGGAAAAAGCGAGAGCTGAGACGGCATTAAGACAAAATATATTCCAAGTCACATCCCATGAATTTTCAAAGGCCGGTATCAGCATCCGAGGATACTTTCCAATCCACAGAGATGCTTGGTCAACAACATCATCAGTGGCTGGGAGGAAAAGCGAAATACACAAACAGAATGGGGAAGGGAAATTCAAAAAGCAGCCAAATGTGCTAAACTAATAAATGGTGAAGGTCATACTCTAATGTGAAGGCAAATTATTTCCAATTAGTTAAATTAATTGATTTATTTTTGGCTTAAGGCAAGCTGTCATCTGAAAAAAAAAGCTCAAAGACTTTATTTTGCACAAACTGTCAGACTTCACATGGTAGAAATTTAGCTACATGAATGTTACTAACTTTGGAAATTGACTTTTGTGTTTAAGGCCTTCTTTTTTGAGGGGTTTAATGAATATACAACACACAACTTCAGAGAAACTTGAATTTAGTGTGGATTCTCTCTTATCCAAGCAGGGTCAAAATTATACAAACTGAAATGTATAGATACACTTGCAGCATGTTCCCTGAGGACAAGCAAAAGGCCGAGTGTTGAATGTGACGTGTGGCCAATCAGAAAGCAAAGTGACAGAAACAAAGGTTTCCCAGTTGACATCGGAATGTCGGTGAGTGAAATCTTTCCATATGTGGTGTGTTGTTGTCAGTGACGTGTGGATGAACATTACACACCGTAAGACAAAACCTGGAATATCTACATTTTTTTAATCATCATATTTGGTCTCTCACCTTTTGAAAATCAACAACTTCACATTCCTGTCAGGCAAACTAGGCAGGAAACAGCAGGATGGAGACTCTTTACTTTTCAACACACTTCCCCACAGTTTACACATATATCACTTCCTTGTTATTGCTCACGTGTAACCCAACTCACCAATGAAAGGCTAGGCTAAGTGAAGTTAGCATGGATAGGATTAATAGCAGATTGATCACTATTAATCATATCTATGCTAAAATCCAAACGTGGTAGATGTTGCCACATTCATTTGTGATGTATTGCAACACATTTTAGCAAGTTAAACCAACCATCATTCTCTGCACTACATTCAAAATTATCAGCTCAAATGAATATTAAAGAGCTCCAGTTTTATTTGCCATTCATTCCCATGATGAGAGTATCAAGCAAGGAAGCTTCACACTAGCACCATATATTTGATGTAGAAGATGGACCCAAAGGTACACTGTAAACCATCGTAGCAGAAAGGACAAATCAGCAGACATGACTTGGATATAAACGGAGAAGTCTGACAGACAATATCTGTCTGGAAGGAGAGATGTCAGGCAGCCAGAGTGTGCATGACTAAAAGGTGTGGGCAGGAGTAAAGTGTGCAGAAAACATAAAAAGGAAAACAGAAGACATCTGTGCAACTTGTCAAAAACATTCAAGAACCTGACGCAAGCAGCTGAGGCAGCGTGAAAACGCTACGTCCTGCAGATGACGCTGAATGCATCTGACATCTATTTGAACAACATGAGTCTGAAAAGCCTGGAAAAAAAGGACCTTAGCAGAAAGTGCACAGGTGTATGTTTTGTCTGTTTTTCTGAGAATGATTCAGATCAAGCAGGTCGACAAACATGGCAAAGAAGACATCAAAAGATATTTGGTCCAGGACCTCAAATTTGGGGGACGATAGAAATTCAGGTGACAGAGAGAGAAGGAACAAAAGGAACTGAGGAAGAAAGGACAGTTAATAACAAGAAGGCTACCCTGACAGGGACAAGCCCAACACAAGCAAATTGAAAATGAAAGGAAAAGAGTGGCAGAGAGGAAAAAAAAAAAAGTCTATCTGTCTCTCAAACAACTGAACACCTCAGCGTTTTACAGCAAGGTTTCCTCCAGCTGCCACGCAGTTGTGAAAAGCATGAAAACAAAAAGCAGGTGTGTCGCGGCGGCATTCGGGCTGACGGATAAAAGGTCAGAAAATGATCTGTCATTGGCATAATTGCATCTGGTGGAGTTGTGTATCAGCGACTCGGCGATTCTCAGATTGCTTTTCACACTTCATTCATCCGGTGATGGAAAGGTAATCCTGGAGACACAGAAGTTTATCGTCGAAGCTCATAGTGGAAATTGGAAGTTGAAGGAGGGGGAGATGGAGTTCAGCGCCGATCCAAGGTGACAATATGCGACAAAGGGAAGAAAAAAATACCACAAAGGAAACATCCGCTCAGACCAGCAATGCAAGACAATTTACCTTTTGAGAGGTTGCAATAAAACTCCTTAAGATATTTAATTATTTTGCGAAAAATAATTGTAATAGGGTTAAGAGCACACATAAGTTGGGCTTTTTTTCTACATGAGCACCACCACATTAGCAAGAACACACGCAAACAGCAGATCAGCTCAACATCACAAGCTTGTCACTTTGTTTTTCCATCCAAAACCCTCATTATGTCCTCCACTTACGGCTTTTACTATAATTTTTTGTCAATCTAACGTCTCTTTATGTAATTATCCACATGTAGTCTGTCTAATATCTAGTGTTTTCTTTAGCTTTATGGATGTATTGTGCTGTTATGTCAAAGTAATCTACATGGCCTTTCAGTGCATTGTTTTGTCCATGTCAAAGTATTGGTTTTATTATTATTTTTTTTTTAAATAAATGCATACATTGGTATTTCTACAAGGTTCCTGTCAATAAATAGTAAATAATTTCCCTGACAATGGAAAAAGAAAAAAAAATCTCCTTCTACTTAGCCAAGAAGAACATTAGCTAAGTACAATGCTCCTTGCCTCTGTTTTTCATAGTTGAGATTATGAAGAGTAATTCTGCTAAGTATTCATGAGCAGTCAGTATGGGGAAAAAATAGAGCAAATGTGTGAAAACAAATTGAGAACAAGCACTTTAAATTATGCTATCAACATATAACGGATCCATCAGGCTTAAGTGTGCGAGGACAACAGAAATCGCTGGAGAATTTTTTTTCCACTGGTAGTGACCCATCAGAGTATGACAAAGTACCGCAGAAACATATCGTACACCACCAATGTGTTTTACATTAATTTGCAACCATTTTTCATAGTAAAATAAAAGCAATAACAGTTTAGAGTCTAGCAAAACTTTTCCAGGGTAAAGCTAATCACCGACATACACAATGCTAGGAATTCAAAAGTCAAGCTAATAGTTTATTAGAATAACGTCTATTAAAAGCCAACGTTTAGCCAAGAATATCACCTTAAAAACTTCGTTGCAGTTCAAGTTAAGGTCTTACTAGTCACCTTTACACTGTCACTTTGAAATCAGGAGATTATTTTTAAACATTGGGGTTAGTTACTCTGAGAACTGATGCATGTCGGCTCCACAATGTACTGTGTGAACTAAGAGAAGCACATAAGTGGCAGGAGCACCTAAAAATAATCTGATACAAAAATAATGTGGCAATAATCCATCAAATAATGTTTGCTTATGACCAAATTAAAATTCAAGTGGGCTGGAAAAGAGCTACTAAAAGCTAGCTAAAGTAAGAATATATGAAATAAACTAGAATATTTAATGTTTTAAACAATTAATGAGTGATGGTGGTGGATATAAAGACAAGAGTGACGGCCTTTACCTTCACAGCTGCATTGGGACAGAAGAATATAATCTGAAGCGATTGTGACTAATGTCCAAGCAGAGAGAGAGAGCGCGAGAAGTTGCACCACTGAGTCACAGTAGGGATTATATGTGATATAAGAAACCTTTGCAAAAGAAAAGAAAGAAGCAGCAGCAATAGGAGTGCACATCTGTGTCTCGCTGTTTGCTGCAGCAGATGAAAGGCGGCCGTTAGAGGTTGATGTGGTGCTATTTCTCCTCTGGCTCAGATTAAACACCGATGCCCGTTCCAAGCAGCACATTCATCACTTCGGTGATACTTTTAGTGGCCGTTCCTCTGCTCAAGCGGAAATTAACAGCACTCTGGTGCCCTGTGTGTGCATAAAACCAGTTTTCTCTTTCACAGACACACACACACACTCATTCCCATATGCATACACTCATATTAATTTCCAGCCCTGGTCAGACACAAAGGCTGAAGGTTTCTTGATTATGAAAGCTAAATTTTTCATATAGTTTAAGTATTCAAAGAATGATTGGACTTTTAATAAGAATCGTCTAGTGCATTGCGTTTGTCACACTCACTTAGAGTAATTGTTGAAATTAAAAATACTGCAATAATTTGTGCAGATTAATTTAAAGATACAAAACTTGGACTGGTCTGGTAGGAAGTTTAATAAAGACGTCACAATGAAATTAATTATCTACAGCATTAAAGTCGGAACACAATATCTGCAATGATAATTAGAAACTATAGTTTATCAACAAATTTATGGTCAGAGTGTGTTCTTCTTGGCCAAGCTGTTTTGACGTCACAGTTCAACTGAACAAACAACCACAAACCGTCTATTTATTTATCAGTTTCTCCAATTCAATGAGATCACAGGTCATGTGAGTTTTCAGCTCTTATTGCTGCGATTATGGAATCGAAGGGGGCGTGGCTTACAGCTCGTAGGTTTCACTTTTCTGTCCAAATGCATTCCTTGCCGTTTATTTCTTCTGCTTCAAGTACAAAATAAACAGTTCTTAGACACAATCTACTGCCAGTTTCTGCAGATCAGAATATTTCTGAGATGAAATGGACACAGAAGGACAATCTGATGTCTCTTTGCTACGCAGGAAAACTAGATAGCTCTTGCTGATCTTTACTTTGTACACCTTTTCCCCAATTCAGTATTACCACTTACTGTTCATGATGGCTGTGGGTAAAGTACACTGCATACTGTGTACTGCAGATATGCTATTTGATGGTCCTGCATATTCAGGACTAGGGTAACATCAAACACGATTCTTTCCTGTAGATGTCAAGTCAAAAAATGAAAGCATGACAGGAGATTTAAAAATACTCACTTTTCCATTTTAGATTGATTTCAAAATCAATCCTTGATTTTACATTCCTTGTGAATTTAAAAAAGTAAAAAGATCGTTTAATCCCCTCACCTTGAATTTCTCCAGAACGTGGCATCTTTTACAAATGTGCGTTGAAAAATAAATACTGTGGAGAGATAATTCAAGGGAATAAATAAAAAGTAAATCTCCACACGTCATTTCAAATTTGCAAAGTCCACCCCTCTCCTTGAAGCATTGTTGTGCATTATTAGTACGGGGAGGATTCTTCAGCATCATGTTCAAGTTGTGATGAAAAAAAACAGCAAGAAATATATATTTTATACTATATTTGAATTTTATTTGTTTTGTGGTAAAAGCCCTTGCAATTCAAAAATAACACTCCTAAAAATATTGATTTAGTGAAAGAAAATGATAATGGAATACAAAATGGAGGACAGAAAAATCCCTGTGTTAGAAACTTTAACACTTTGTAAATAAAACTACATTATACTGTCATTCAATAAATTGCAATGTATGTCCCAGTGAGTCATGTCAGATTAAAAGTACCTTTTGAAAACCACTTTTAAGCACATATTACACATGCTTTTCATTAAGTTCACATTTCTGTTTAAAAAAATATTTTTTTTTATTGGTCTGATATAATATTCGCATTTTTAATATGCTTTCAAAAACTGTAAAACAAAAACCATGGCAATTAGCAGAAATAAAGGCTTTAAAACATCCATCTGTGTGTAATTAATCTGTATAATGTGTTTCACTCAGTGATAAAGTTTCTAAAATAAATTGGCGTTCCAATAATTTTCTCATTAATTGAATTGGTCTGTGGAAAGAAGGCTGCTGCGACTGTGTGTAGGGACAGACCAGGCCTCCAGGGGTCTCCAGTGAGACGTTCACATCCTGACTGCTGGATGGTTATCAAATAACATATTCCAGTTTCAAATTAGAGCTTCATCTAGCGTGAGGGTTTCTGCAGTTATTTTTGCACAGTAAATTTGCTCGTACATACAGAACATAAGCTACAGAGCAGTTAGCTTGTGGCTGAGACCTGAATCTGTGTAATTTGATCTGTGTGGCCCAAACCCCAGGGGATAAATACCCAATAAAAGACATTTTGGCGTCTGGATAAGCATAAATCCAACCAATTTGAGGCCTAATTAAGTAGGACTTACATACCACCCTGGGACGGTCTGTTATGAGAGACGGAAAAATGACCAGGGGCATTAGCGTCTGCGCCGTCTCAGGAGAGTACTAGATCCAATAAGGAAGGAAATAAAGGGAGGGGGTGGAGGTTATTGTGGCTTACTTCAAAATGGCAGCACATCATCATAATAGATAGACACACACCACATACTGTGTACTGCATAAACTTTAAAACAAAGCCTCATGGCCATGGAAACAAAAAACAATATTAGATCTCTCTGATGCAGAGTTGAAGCTGCAAAATATTGACAGTATTCATATCCCTTGAACGTTTTCCTATTCTATCATGTTACAACCACAAATGTCAGAGTGTTTCATGTGAGTCTCATGTGACAGAGTTATGGATACTTTTGCAGTCTGACAAAAATGGTCCATTAAAGGTTTTGACAGATAGAAATCTGACAAGTTGGGGAAGCAGTTAATCAAACCTCCTGAGTAGAACCATCATTCAACTTTTATCCATCCAGCCATCCATCCCTTTATCTATAATAAACATTTTAACCATCATTCAGCCTTTTATTCATCCATCCATTTTTTATCCATTCGAAGCTCTGTACAGCCACTAAGTACCCCACAGAAACGAGCCGTTAGAATCATCCACAATGTTGGTTATTATGAGCACACAAATCTGTTATTCTTAAAATCTAGAATTCTTAAATTTGAAGAGCCGGTGGGATTTAAAATTGCTCAAATTATGTTTAAGGAATCTAATAAACTACTGCCTGAGCACATGCAGAACATGTTTTGTGAAGGAGAAGCGGGATATAACTTAAGGGTTTACTCAAACTTAAGGATGCGTAGTTTACAAACAAGAAAGAGCTTTTGTACTTCAGTTCATGGGGTAAAGTTATGAAACGAATTAAATGAAGAGTTAAAACAAAGTGAAAATTTAATACAATTTAAAAGGAAATATCAAGAGGTCATTTTCACAAGATATAGAAATATGGGTGAGACTTTGCACTAATGTGTTTATGTAAATTGAGGCTAACGCATATGAGTGTGTGGGCATGGATGTATATATTTAGACTTATGTAAACACAGATAAAATGGAAAATTAATTAATCTGTTTATTTTTATTTTTGATTGGATATATTAATGAGGGTCCATCTGAAAATATTGGATGAGTTTATTTAGGGGGTAGGAGTTCATAAGTTTCTTACTTCTTCCTACACCTTTTTGAGCATGTTGAGGTTACTGTGGTACAGAAATATGTCTTTTGCATTCCTTGTTCTTGTGCATGATTTTATACTACTATCATGTTCGAAATAAAGTTTAATTCAAACTTTTATCTCTCCATCCATCCTATTTAAATCCTGTGTATTTAAGCACCCTAAAAATATTTCCCATAAATTCAATACAAATTGGCAATTTTTATCACTACAAAAATAGCCTTAAAATGACAGATCTGTGGAAATTTGAATCTGGAAACATTGTAAGTTTTGAACTAACAGTTCAAAACTAACAATCCAAAACTAGCAGTTTTGAACTCTTAGTTTTTAACTATCTATTAACTGCAGCTATTGACTGTGGCTATTAACTGCAGTTAATAGCTATTAACTGACTTCAATACATCTTTTCTTATAAGCACAGCCTGTTCCTACCTCTATTAACCACTGAGGCTGTAAACAAACACAAACACCAATGCTAGGACTCGGGTTCCTGCTTGTGGAGGAATCCAAGTCCTCCACAAGCAGCTTAATTTATACTGAAATTAAATTACACAACATTGACTATATTTACTCATTGAACTGACTTTATTTAAGGGCTTTGTGGTCAAGGGGTCTCCATATAAATACAACCCACACATTGTTATTTGTAAAATAAATCCTCTTTGCCAGTCAAACTAAATGCTTGGACTTTCAAATGGTAGCACAGAAACCAGCTCAACTCTGAGCAGACAGCAAAATGGTCCTTCTCCCCAACACCACACAAATATTACATTATGTATTCATCACTGCGTGCTGTATTATCATAAGCTGCAGTAGCTATTAACTGACTTTAATACATCTTTTCTTATAAGCACAGCTTGTTCCTACCTCTGTTAACAACTGAGGCTGTAAACAAACATAAACACCAATGATAAGCGCTATCTGGCGGTGATAAAAAGGGTCGGGGTTAGGACGTGGCTGCCTCTGTCTGGACAAAGATATACACGAGTCGCATCATGCCACAAAACAAATTAGTCCCCGTCAGAATGCGCTGCATCCCCTCTGTGCTTTTCTGCACAAGCAGAGTGATGGAATAAAAATATATATATATAAAAAACCTCACACGATAGAGAGGCAGAGAGCCATATCGGGAGGTCATCTGTGCTTCAAAAGGGAGATATATTAAATTCATTCATCTCAGTCAGTGGGAGTGCCAGCGCCGTGGCTTCCATGTGATGAGGGATAGAGAGATCTCCCTCCTCTCATTCAGGCCCGCCTTGGCTCAGCCACCTTCTGAGGTATTGTCTGGGAAAATCTCCCCGCTAACAGAGCCAATGATTAAGTAATTTTGAGAGGTGTGTGTGAGTGCGCATGTGCGACTGCCGGTGCGCTGAACAGCCGGTGTTTGAAAGCAATCTAAGTAGGAAAAAAAAATACTGGGAAAGAGCTGAAGAAGGTGATGAAAAACGCTGCAAAGCGGGAAAGACACCGATGAAGAGAACATACAGAAAGGATGAGGGAGGAGTAGAAAAGGCCACCAGGAGGACAAAGGGGAGGTATGGAAGACTGCAGGGAAGCTCCCATTCATCTTGTGTCGCTGCGCCACGATTGTACAACACTCACGTTCACGAACGAGACAGCGTCTCACACAAGGTGTGATGCACTCCAGGGTAAAATTGGGATTTATGAGGAAAGGGGAACCCTTGTCCAATGAAGACACAGCAGACTCATGTTTCTCAGGTTTTCCCCATCCCCAGATTTTCTGTGATCTCTCAGTTCTTTAGCATCAGGAGACATAAAACCAGAGATTGCACAAGATGTTTTCATTGTCCATAATTTTGACTGATGGAGTCAAAACAAATCCTGTCAATCTGTTTGTAACTGTCGATTTTAAAAATGACAATGACTTTCAATTGCATTTAATTTTGATTTGATTAATATTCACCAAGCTGAACAGTGACAAAAATTAGTGACTGTGGCACCAGTAACAGCATATGAAACACTGAAATGAGACGGTTAAATTATGAACGACTCACCTGCTGTGGATCTGAATTGCACACCCGCTTGTGCATAATCAAATGTTTCAAGGTTTTGACATTGATTCGGAGACCGAATTCGCGCTCCGCTGCCACACTTTAGACTGGAAATGGAAGTGCCATTTGAGCCAAAGTTTTGAAATCAGGGAACATTTCTCCAATTGAAGTTATCAGAAGTTGCCAAGACTTTTTAAATGAGAGGTTTCCTGATCATACTAGCACTTATTTCAGTGGGACGATATCCCACTGCAGTCATTCAGCTGCAGGTGATGCGCTCCAGAGCTACAATAACTCATCAACACACTGTCAGCTACCGGATATCGAGATGCATCGAGTCAAGGTCAGAGATCATACTCCGATGGGATTTTTTTTTGATGGATTTCGTTACCTCTGCCATGTAATCTGTGCGTAAAGTTTGAATGTCTATACATCTCCACCAAGTGGTCAGTTGTGTGAATTGTAAAAGTCCAAATTGACAGATGGCCTTCAGATCTTTCCATCACGATTTTAGAAAAATGTTGGTCAAAGACAGAAAATATTCAGTTAATGTGACCCCTGTGTAAAACCTCGATGTTAATGCTACACATAAACCTTATTTACACATAAGAGTTTAATCTATACATAACTTTGATTTAGACTTACTGCTGAGTTCAATATTATTTATACTCCCTAGAAATGTAGTAAAAGTTAAAAATAGGACAAAAGCAACATGTTGATCAATATATTGCCTTTTCATGACGATTGTGTTGTCACTGTGCAACTTTTTAACTGACTAGGTAAATAAAGTTTACATTCTCAACCAAGAGTGGGGGTCACGACCCTCTCACATTAAACGTGTTTTGTGTGAAAAACTGGAAATTTCAGGAGCCATTGATATAGAAAAGCTCACTGCTTATAATCACCAGGGATTTGCTCTACAAAAAGGATTATCTGTAGATGGAATCCTAATTGGATGATTGGCTTTATTAAATCAACACTGGATCTAGCATTAGTTTTTTGGTTTTTTTTAAGATTTAGGTTTAATCTTTTAATTTAACCAACATCTCTCTCCAACTGGAAGTAAAAGCAACGTTTTTGAGCGCTCCAGACATATTTCTAACTAGAATCTAATCGAGAATCTATGAAGGGAGAAATGTTGGGAAGATTAGGGTTTTGGCAAGTAGGTCTTCCAACCTGAGAGACTTGGAGCTAATTGTCGGAGATAAATTGTCATGACAATAGAAACATGAAGAAAGCTCCACAGCAATTATAAGAAAGGTTTAATAATGTCAATACAGGTCTTCCATTTATTGATAGGACTTTTCAAATATCAAAATGTACATAAAAACAGGCACAGTCTATGTTTTTCAACACTGATACTCCCTTAACATTATTTCACCTTCCTACCAAAAAACTTCTCATTCAAGCAAATTAACTCTAAACCTGCCAGCAGTATGAATAATTTTTAGCTTTACTGTAAATATCTGGTCCCAGTTGTAAGTAACCTTTATTGACTCTCTCAGGCTTCACCACACAGCTAATTGACAGCTCACTTTCTGCCTAATAAATCCCTCCTCTTGCAGGTGTCACTGTAACAAATAGTCAATATATTTCACTTTACCCGTCAGTAATTTGAACGCTGTGACTGATCACTAGATGCATGCTCACTGAACCACAATGCAAACAGTTTTAGTGTAATTAATACTCAGGAGTTAAATGGTGTCACTCTTCAAACCAGCCCACATTAAAGCTCAGATTGGGCTCTTCACGTTCAGATGATACCTCTGCCAATGCAGCTCAGCTTTACTTCCTTTGAAACCACAAACAATGAGACGTGAAGCATCTCTGGGCGGCACAAAGCAGTACACAGCTGCAGAATTAAGGAGAATAACATCTTCAACTGCCTGAATGGAGGTGCATGGAAATGCATGAACAACTGCAGCAGGGGGCCAGAGAGCTGAAATGCATTTTCACTGCTCCAGCGGCCCTTGTTATATGCACCAACTTACAAATTTAACTTTTTTTTTTTAACTGCGGTAGGAAACGGCACACTTCATTTAAGAACTCTACCTTGAGATTTTATTTTTAATTGTATATTCACCACGCAAGACATTTTTCATCAATATATCACAATGAAATCAGACTAACCATCTTTTTAGATGAGTTAGGATTAATACAATTTCAAACTTAGTTTATCTACCCCTTTAAAAACTATCAGTAGTATGGGTGTGGTGGTATCATGAGTGGGTGTTTTGCTGCAGGAGTGACTGGTGCACTTCACAAAATACAGTAAACGAAATTAAACAGAATTACTGAAGCAATATCTCAAGACAGGAAGTAAAAGCTTGGTCATGAATTGGTCCTCCAAATGGACAGTGACCTTGATCATAGTGCCAAATAAGTAACGTTTTGGATTAGCAATCACAATGTAATAAACAGTAACAGACTCAGCTTCACCAGTTTTGTCTGAAAGAATGAGTAAAGTTATAGCAAATTCTTTTAAATATTACAAAAAAAAATGTTAACTTCTTCATTTTAGAGACAGCCAAAAATCTAAAAAAATATTCTACCTGATATAAAACTAAGACTTACGGTTTTGACAAATTGTAGGTAAATACCTGGTTTCAACCGTAAGCCGAGAGATTTCGAGAAGGGATGAATTGTTGGATGTACACAGTGACGAGACGCTACCAAAAGTGGAATGAATATATTGTAAACAAGCAGCAGAATAACACGTATTTGAAAAAGTTCAAATGAATCAGGGTTGACATATTAGCACCAGTCACGATTGTAATGTTCTTTTAAAAAATAAACAGCTGCCATAAAGTGAAAGAGGTTCCAGAAAACAGTGTTAAACTCACAGGAAGAATAGACCCCACTATTTCAGGAGATGGCAGCAGTACTCAGTGTGGGAACCAGCCAAAATGGTGGAGGAAGTGTAATGTGTCTTGTATTGTTCTGCTGTGAAACTGAGTGCTGGCGTCGCCTTAAAAGGGTCCGTACAAGTGAGAAACTTTATCCTGTAAAAGGAAATAAAAATAGTTACAGAAAGACAAACAAAAATACCTTTGACTTAGAATTTACAGATTTGTGTTCAGGACTAAAGGGTACAAGAACCAAGGGAGCAGGACACATTTGCTCACTTTTGGGATTGTATTTGTAATAAATGTTTGAAAACTTAAGAGCATGACCATATGGGACGAACATTATACTTCACATTAAATCCCAATACAAGGTGCTGTAAGAGGGACAAATGTGAAACTTACATGGATGTACAAAAAGTCTCAAATGACCAGATTTTCTTTTATCAACACCAATGAACAATGTTAGAAGTTTCCGCCAAGTACCAAAAAAAGGAGTAAAAATGTCAGTTCTTGAGAAATGGGCATTGAGAAAACTTATCTGCAGTCACAACCTGCTCTGTTAATGTGTGCCCAAATTGCTTCACTGAAGTTGCTTCTGTGTGGGAGTGTCTGCAGAAACAAGTGAAAAGTGAAGTGTAGACAAGTCTGAAATGTGCTTTTAAAAAGCAGGAATGTGAGAAAGACCCAAATGCTGCAGTCTGGAACCTGATAATTTACCACCTTCTCTGAAGTTCACTCGGTTTGTCTCGGGAGAGACTGCATTACCTGGATTATACATAATTCTGTGAGTCATTCAGAAATGCTGGAATAATAAATGGGCTCCTAAACCGCCGGTGTTGCGGTGCTGATGTTGCATCTTGCAGCACTTCACCGGCTCTCACAGGAAGGAAGCAGGACTGTCAGATCTGGTGAGGTGGATTCTCATGTAAAAAGGCCACTATGGTTTATTCATACTGCACGGCTCTGATGCGGTTTTCCATGGACTACTACTCACACTTCCAACATTGCTCACTCCTCAACGTCTCCTTTTGTTATTCCTCCTTCGACAACTAGCTCTGTTGTCAATTTACAAATTTATGCAGGATTAGAAACATACCTGGAAAGGTAGAAAGGTGAAAGCTGAATAAGAAGAGCTAAATACAGTGCAGTGCTTGCACAGATGGCTTACCGCTCTGGGTTAGGAGGACATGTACCAGTCGCACATTTTTACCCTTGTTGACTCCCTCCTCCTCCTCCTCCTCTCTCATTTCATCCTTCCTCCTGCCTGCTTTCGCTCCCTGCCCTGTGACTGAACCCGGTGTGTGGTTTGACTGTGATATTGGCTGTGTGGGTGACAGGCTCGCTGGTGTGATTTCTGAGGTGGAGAAAAACAGATCAGCGACTCTTTACTTAACACCCTCCTCTCTTTCACCAGCCGCTGACGAAGGAAGGAAGGACCAGCTGAAGAGAACAGCTAAAGTTGTTCATTTATTTTTCATGAGGTGGCCCTCTAAAACATGGATGCCCTCTGAGTTCAAAGTCTCTTCATTATCCTATAAATAGAAGAAAATCGATCCAACAAGACATCCCTCTGATTCTCGATGGTGTTGGTTCTTGTTGCCGTTTCAAACTTTGTGAGGTTCGTGAATCTCTCCTCCCTTGTCACAGAAATTGAGAAGTCACCCGAAATTGTAACTTGCTCCACTTTGTAAGTGAGAGACGTCATTTCATTTATGCACAATGTCTGTGGAGAAGTCAAGCACACGTCATAGCTGCAGTGTTTATCTTTGTACGCAAAAGGGGTGGCCAATAAAGACTTAAAATTGTATTAAGATGTGTGGTGATAATGGTAAAAGTGATCAAGTATTCATGTCTTTTTTAGGCTATGACTGTATGCCACTGCTGTCAAAGTCCTACAAACACAAGTGCAGCTATTAAATATAAATTATGAAACAGGCTTCTACAGAGTGATTTTTATCAGTAATCTATACAAAGTAAATATATCTAACAATATTTTTTAATTTATTGATACTGTCATGGCAACATCAGTGAAGAAAATACTAAAACGATAATTCATACTATAATGATTTCACTCATTCATTGCATTGCCTCACTGCCTCCCATGCAATGCATGGAGCCACCAACTATTCTCCACCTCTAGGCCAAAATATTAGTAGGGTTAACCAAGTTAGCTTTTATAGTGTTTCAATAGTAGATGGAGTTAATAACTGTACATCAACATACTTCAACAATCAGAACACCTAAAGTACTGAAGGCACTACTTTTTACAGTGAAGGTAAAAGTTCAGACAAAATTTACCAAATAGGTTCTGCAATTGTTAATCATCTACTATAAAAACAGTCAAGCTGCCTAAATATTTTTTGTATATATCAGAAGATATATCCATGGCTACATATTTAGGTTTAGCACGAAATGATAAAGATGCTCATTCTACTGGGTTTAGTCATTTGGCTGAATGTAACCAGAAGAAACTCTGACAGCTGGGTTTCTTTCTGCTTTTAACAACGGGGCCAAAATAAAAAAATAAAATCACAGATTCACTTATTTCATGCACTAACTGCTGCATTTTGCACAGTCAGTGTGATCCTGAAATGAGGCCCCTTACTGACACCAAATCAAAACTTTTATCAGACCATGGAGACTATGGAGTGGATCTTCGAGAAAAGCCGCCTACGGCCTCCCTCGCCCGGCCTCAGCCATCGATCAGGAACTAAGCGTCGCCTTTAATTGGTCGGACGAGGTCGATTGCCCGTGCAGCCACTGAGAGGCCTGAAGGGGTATTGCGGGCTGCAATACTTTTGTGTGTGCATGCGCGTGTGTCTGTGAAAATAGTGGGAACCCCTGAAGATTCTCTCTTTGAGCAATCACAGTAATGAAGTGAAAATCTGCAGTTCAGAAAGACTGACCCACTGATTAACTGATAAGTGAAGGAAACAAAGAGCTGGAAGCTCTGGTTTCCAGCTCTGGTTACCTTGTAAAGCAGCTCCAGTACAGATTTTCCACTGGTTTAAGCTGAACTAATGGAAAATTTAACTAGAGACAGAAACCGACATCAGTTTCTGATAATACAAAAATGGTGTACCAGACGATAACTAAAATCCATTCATTTCAAATGACGTAATAAAACACAGTATTAAAAAGTCTATATAGTTTTACTGCTTGATTTTAGTTTGGTTTAAACATCTTATAGATTGTGATCAGATGGGCAGGTAACCGTTCTTTCTCTCAAACAGGAAGATGTGCGTCAGCAGAGTAACAATACAACATGTTTCACAGTAAGTTCACAAGAACTGGAGGGTAATTTACAATGGTTTTAGGAAGGAAACAAGATATTTTGGTTTAATTGTAAATTTATTAAAAAAAATATACAGTTTATGTATCAGTGTCCAGTCCAGGTTTGACCAGTCCGTATTTTGTGTTGCTTGGTATTTATAATAAACAGAATTGAACATATTTATTTTGTGTTGCTTGGTAATTATAATAAACAGAATTGAACATATTTATTTTAGTATTTTCGCAAATAGTGACTGTTTAACAAATCTCAACCTGAAATGTTTAGCACAGAATAGCTAAAATCAGCAAATACTTGAAATTCCCTCTAGAAATGCTTTAAGAGAGTATTTTAATATTTCACACACAACAGATGCATTAAAGGAAACCATCTAAGCACTAACACAGAAGCCAACATCCACAGTCTTCCTCTTCTCTGCTCTTATGGGTACAGCCAGTTAACGGCAAGGAAGATAAATGACGCTAGCATTGTGTGTAGAACAACATTTTCTTCCTAGTATTTTAAAGATGCTTCACGAAAAAAAAATCCTAGATTATGAGGGTTTTCCGCAAATAATTTGGAGTTCCATTCTACCAAAATATCCAAGAATACTGGACCTGAGACTAGACCACTGCAATTTAGATTCTGAAATAGAAATCTTTAAAAACAAATCAGCAACTATATAAAATAACTGATGCAGACGCTAACTTTAGCTTTGCTACCAGCTAATCTCACAGGGTTTACAAATTCTTCATAACTTTGTATTTTCCTTTATTTTCAGGTTTTTTCTTGCCTAACGTCCTACAGCACAGTAACTAGAATCAAACAAGTAGCTCCTATCCGTTTCTTTGAGTACAATGAGTCGTTTCAGGCGTTGTTCAGAAGAACAGTGGGCTTTGTTTAAGGAGCTGACGGAGCAAAATCTCAGGAAGTGCAGAAAATGATAGGTTGCCCAGGTAAAATGAAGGGGATGCTGTATAGCAACACTGCAAAACTTGGCAGGTATAGAGGATGGATGGATGAATTTCTTGTAAACAAATTTACTTTATGACATGGCTGTTGGCAGTTTAGAGAAAAGCAATGCATTTTCCTGATAACGTGGCTCTTTGTCAGTTTGCCACGCCCTAAATCCAGTAGAAATAAGCAACTGGACGCAGCTTCACAAGACTACACTTAGATAAGAAAAGCTGTAGCATTTTGACATCATTAGGATTCCTGGCTACATTTCAACTCCATAATAAATTAGCCCAGGAGTGGAGAAAGCAATATGTTTATGTCTTTCTGTTCTTCTATGCTATTTAGCTCACATCTTTTTGTTATGAAATGTGAAAACTTTATAATTTTGCTGGTGTTTGTAATTCTTCCCCCAAAAAAACATTGTCTTATGAAAATTTGATCGCTTCTATTTATATGTTTAAGATTTTAGTATTTCCAGTTGAACAGCTGGCTCAAATTATGTGCCGGTGGTTGTGTAGTATGTACTTGCAATCAACATGTTTTAAGTATTGTGCTTCCTTTGAAGAACCTTCAATAAAGAGAAAAGATTTAGGGATTCACATCTTTTATCACAGTTCACAGATGATGCTTTTCAGCAGGTATTATGAGAATAAATTGCATCAGTTTTGTCAGTAGCAAAGAATCTACAGGTTTAATAAATACAAGCTTCTGTATAAATGAAACTTTGTACCAGTAACCTCTTGCACCAAGCTCTTATCTGTGCAAATTAATCTATGCTCCCACTCAAAAGAAAGCCTTTCATTTCTGCAGACGGTAAGAACATTTTGAATGGTGAGAAGGACAGCAAGGCTGTTTTACAAGAAGTAAATTAATTAAAATAAAATAGAATAGGCTCAAATCATAAATAATGTTATCACTTTCAAAGTTTATAAGTTTTTTTTGTCTTGGTTATCTTTTTGCACATACCCCCCAAAAAAAAACAACCCAGAAGGCTTTTTGTTATGTCAATACTGTTAATATATTATCTTCAGACAATTTTAGAAGATCATGGCTTATAATTTTTTTAAATGAAGTGGAAAATACAGTTATTTATGGCCAAGTGGCCATAAAGGTCTGAACTTTATGAGAAGCACAAGTGACTGATTTCCGTTGTCATCTGCAATACAGCTGAAAGCAAACACTCTTATGCACTTGTCATAAATAATGAGGCCAAGTTTCAGACAAAGATTTACATTTATTTCACACTCAAGTACTCGAGTGTAGTAAACACGTTGCATAAAACCCTGGGCAAGAATTATTGTAGAGCAAAGTAATTAGCAATAAAACAGGGGGCAAACAGACGTAAAAAAAAGAAAAAAAAAAGTCCTATTATGCATTTTATTTAGGTTTGTGTTTATATAAAGTGTAACTAAAGAGGCCTGGGTAACAAGTGTTAAACTGATCCGAATAGCTTTGTACGGATTCGATTCAACAAACTGCACAAAAAAAAAGCAGCACGTGGTCACTAATCATAAACAGCGCTAATGGATCATGGGAATTAACGCTGATCCACAAACACAGGTGCAACGAGCTCATTTCACTAATGACCAAAGCAGCCTACCAGGAGCGGCACAAATTAGTGTACAGTTGCAAACATGCAGGGCCGCTGATAACTGGGAGTCTGTAATTTACCAACAACAACAGGGACAGCTTGTTTCTTGTTGCAGCACAATGAATTAGCGTTCGGCACAAGAATTTAACTGCGCTCTATGGCATGGATTAAGAAGAAGAAAAAACATTGCATTACATGAAATACTTATGAAAAGTGGGATGCGTTTGCTTTGATAGAAAAAAAAAAAAGGTTGAAAATAGATGTTAAACAATACTACACTGAACCGGATTGTGTTCTATGAAATGCAGATTTTACATTGTTTCCCCTGATTTCTTGGTAACATCTTGTCCTCTGAAAATAGTCAAGGACTGGATAAGAAATCTGTCCATAAGCAAGCAGGTCCAAGTCAAATGGAGTTTATTTGCACAGCACATTATAGCCGGAAAAGAGTTAAAGGAGAATTACACCATAAAAAAGTCATACAGTAACGATAGGGATGGGAATTTCTGATCTCTACCCAGTACACATCTGGATACATTTAAGATTCCTCCTCATTAACCAGTGATTCAGTTAGATAAGATTTATGTCCTCATCCCGATGCATTTCGATTTAAATTAATTTTGCAGAAAAATATATTGTTTCTATAAATATTCTTTCATTAAAAGCGAATGAAGCAATTCAAATTTCACTAATTTATTTATGAATTTCTCTTTTGCATAAGGTTTCTTTATAATAATATGTCATCTAATCTTTGTATGACCACAATCCTGATACATTGTGGTGTTGTCAGTCGCTATGGCAACGAGTCTGAGTGTAGCATAACCGATAAAGAGGGCGAGAAAAGAAAAAAAGAATACATCCGAGTGGTTTTGTGTTATTCTGTTTTATTTTTCCCTTTGCTGTGGCGAATTAATAATACCTACATCTCCAGGGTTCAATTAGTCAAAGGAATTGTTCTACTGATGACCTGGAAAAGAATGGCCTCTTTGTCCTCCAGCGTCGTGGACACGCGCAAAATTTCCGGATGTAAACAATAATATGCAATGGGGTCTAAAGCATTTGTTATGGCTTTTGCAGGAGAACAGATGATAACATTGTCTGCTGAAAAAAGAATGAAATGCTAGCCTCACCTTGCGTGGAGTTGAAGGAAGAAGAACGACGTCAATGAACCGATACGCGTTTCCACGCTGATTCCATGTCCACGTTTCAAGTGAGTGATAAGGTTAGTCGTGCTTCCAGTGTATTTCGTAGAACGTGGTACGTTTTGCAAAGTGCACTTGCTTCATCAAGCTGTCTGTTTTTCTTTTAAAATCCATAATGTTGCCAAACCGTATATTTACAGTGTGGCAGTGAATGTATCCGTTTCGTTCGCTCCGCCATGTTTGCCGGTTGTTGCGGTCACTTACGCGCGCGCCTGTCCGCACAGCTTCTTGGCGGAACCCCATACTGCTTTGCGGTCTTATCAAATTTAACCAATACAACGAGGTAAAATACGGTGTAATTAAAATTTTTCTTATAAATCGCAGAAATTTGAAGTTGCCTCACCGATGCACTCCTACCACGCATGCGCATGTCAGTGGACAACGCAAACTGGTTAATCTTCCCATCACTAAGTAAAGAATTATGAAACAGCCTTGATTTAAAGGAACTCAGCATTTCAGCTAGTTTGTTCCAGACTATAGAGGAGCATCAAAACTGAATTCTTCTTTATGTTTGTTTTTAGTTATGAGGATGCTGAGGAGACTAGAACCAGAACACCTGAGTGGTCTGGAAGGTTGATGCAACAACAAAAAGTCTATAATATATTTTGGTGCTAAGCTGTTCAGTGATTTATAAAGTAAGAATAATTTAAAGCCCATTCTCTGAGCTACAGGGAGCTAGTGGAAGGACTTTAAATTGGGGTGTTGTGCTCAGTCCAAAGAGAAAGCTTCAGAAATATTAAACATATCTAACTTTTTGAAACAAAAGTAAAGGATAATGATTGAATTTAGATTAATGTATTTAAAACAGTTAAAAACAAACTCATTGTAAATAAAATTTAAAAAAAGTATCATCATGATCATTCGCAGACATCCCAATCTGAACATATAGTTGATGTACTTGGCTGTATATTTGCCTCAGAACCTCCTGTTTATTCCAGTGGAAGAGTCATTTCAATAAGAGGCCATAAAAAATAAAAGAGATCAGACTCCGGCAGCTTGAATCTGGTAGTTCTTGACTTTCACACCAGAGGTCACATATGGCACTCACTGAAAGCGACGGACCTTGAACTCACTTTACACTTCAGGCCCTGCCATGCAACACTTTGCTCTAGCTGAATACTTGATCACATTCATGAGCCCGCCGCCGCAGATTGAAAGCGTTAGCTGCATGAATCCCCCTGCAGGTCGAGTCGGGCAGACACATGCCACATCTGCATTGTGCTCAAACAGGAGGCGCATGGATGCAATGTGATGTTGGCACACACGCAAACCCAAACACATGCTTATCACACCGATGCACAAATCCTAGATGCACGAACGCGCAGGTGTATCTTTCTAAAGTAGAAGAATTAAAAGGGGAAAAAAAAGATCTGAAGAGAGTCTAATTCAAGCTCGCTTGCGTTTCATAAAAGCCACTATTTTGCGTGCTAGGTGTCAGTCAAGCATTTTACACCCAGGTAACGGGTTATGAGAGCAGAAGAAGCGAGGCAAAGGAAGGAGAGGGTGTAATTATTGAGGATGATGTGTAAAGGAGCCTATACGGGATGACAGCATCCCTTTCATTTCTCTGATCACTGGTTTAATCCTGACAGAGCTACAGCGGGCCACGGAGCTGCTTTGCCTGCAAGCTTCTGCTTCTGTGTGCCCCGGAGTGTGCATGTGACACAAGGTACGCAGATGCTTGCAAAGTATTCAAACCCTTTCTTCAGATTTTGTTGTTTTAAAACAAATCTGATCATTTCTTTAACAGAAATGCACAATAATAATTCAGATTTATTAAAAACATGAAAAACAGGTACATGTCAAAGTTAAGCTTGATTTAATCTAATCCTTTAGATGTTTTAGTTGAAGCAGAAATAATGAACTCAAAGGATAATGTCCAGAGATTTACTGGATCAGACTGTTTAAAACATGGCTGTCAAAGTCCAGTCCTTTAGGGCCAATCTCCTACAGCTTTGAAATGTGTCTCTCTGTAAATACACCTGAATCACACAATTAGGTTATTATCCTGTCTGTAGACTATGAATGCATTAGGACAGGAGTTTTTAACAACCAGATGGCGCAACAATGCTCAAGATCAACACACAGGGTCGCGGAGTCACACCCAGTTCAATGCGTCAACTATAAAGCGTTAACTACAAACCTAGCTCTAGGAACTAACGGACTGTCCATTTTGTCTCTGGCATAGATTTGGTGAAATTGGCTAATTCTTTTTTTTCTCCTCATGTCATGTATGCCCCGGAAGAACTGTGGCACCCCTACGAGAATCACGCCCCACACTTTGAAAAGCCCTATTAGGAGGTAATTCAGTCACTTGATTAAGGTGTGTTGGACTTGGGTCACATCAAACAGCCGCAGGACACCAGATCTTGAAGACGGGAGTTTGACACCCTTGGTGTAAAAGCACAAACAACTTTGGCAGCGTATAAGGTTTGTAAAACACTGTGGGCTCATTTCTCTGGAAAAATTAGAACTTTGAAACCACAAGGAGCCTACCAAGATCAGTTAAAACTTTAAAAATCTGAAGTGGCAAATGTCTCGGTCAGAGAGATGACCAAGTGCCCAATGATCCCTTGTGCAGATTGAAGCATCTACATGATCAACCATTAATCACACATGGCACAAATGAGGCGTTCATGGTAGAGGTGGAACACGGAAATCACTCCTCACTACTTTAAAGTCAAGTAACGATGAGACAGCTGTCAAAAATCAAGCCCCTCCTGTAGAGATGCCACCTAGAGACGGTGATCCATGCTTTTATCACCTCCCGCCTGGATTATCATTACTCCCTTTTGACTAGATTGAGCCAGGCCTTCCTCTTATGTCTAAAGCTGGTACAAAACGCTCCTGTACCATTTTGTAACTCGGGAGCACATAACTCTGGTTTTATTAACACATTCCGTTTTATTATTCATTTAAATTTAATTTTTGACTGTGTGAGCTGCTTCACCCTTTCATCCCGTGACATGCTCTTAGATCAGCTGACCAGATGCTTTAGACTATCAATGTCTTTGTCTCCTTAAAATGTGGAATAAGCTGCCACAGCATGTCTGGCAGGTTCCATCTCTTTAAAACCTGTTTTCTCTTTGGCCTTCAACCCAGCGTGAGTTGTCATCTGTGCCATTTTAAAATTTCTATGGCTCTCTTTTAATTTCACCTTAAAGATTATTGGACATAAAAAAAACTATCTTTGATCAAACCAAAAGGAAAAAAAGACAGATTTTTCAAGAAAACCTGCTGTAGCGTGTTCTGACCTTGGACACCAATTATATTTCAAAGATGAAGTTGGGGTTGTGTGATCCATCCAGAATCTGGAATCAAACCTATTTGAATACCTCGTCCTGCATGAAAAAAATAGGTACTAACTAACTAAAGACGAATATGTTAAGCTTCTAAAGTCATGCAAGAAGATTTGAGAATGTGATTGTTGCTGAGGATCCCAAACCCAGTAATGTGAAAAGGGTGTGAATGAGTCGGTCGCAATAAACAATTAGTTAATCGCATGATTACTTAAAATGAGCTCAATAATCTCCATTCCAACGAGATGTCTCAATCCATTTTATTTATGGTTTTGGCTGTATGTTGGCTTGTTGGTTGAAAGTTGTAAGTTGGTTGAAAATATTTTCCAGTTCCAGTGTTGTGTTCTTTATCAAATTTTATTAGTTTATTGATACTTGAGAGAGCAAATTTGCATTGTTGTGACATTATCAATATTTGAATATCGTCTCAAAACAGCAATATTATCGTTTATCACAATAACTCATTTATCGTCAGGCAAAATTTGTTATGGCAACATGCCTGCGTGTGAATACTTAAACTGGAAATGTAGGCAGTGTATAAAATCTTTCAAAAATACTATTTTTGTTGTGTCAACTCTGAGTATTTCTCAAGGGTCTATATGCGACACACAATCTATCATTGATGAAGTCTGTTATGTAACAAAATGTGGAGTGAATGTTTCCTGTTGGCACATTATGTAGGCGTAGACATCCAGGGTTTACGTGGCCATGTGTGAGACGTGCAGTAATGTCTCTCCGGCTGGGAAAACATGTTTCACCAGCAAGCCATTGCTGCTTTTAATGAAGGAGCAGGCAAAAAGAAGAGGGAAACACAGGAAATTAAATTGATATGTAAATGATGGAAATTCTCATTTGAGTTGAAGGTTGAGAGTGCTACAGCATTAACCAGCTTATGAGTTAATAATGATTTCCTCCCTCCGATCCGTCCCCTCCCGCTCGTTCGGGGTACAAGAAAAAATAAAACATGATGGGCAGAAGAGAGAAGAAGAGGGCAGAGATGGAGACAACATATGTCCCTGAATCTAAACGCTCTGGGTCTTCTGCTAAGCTGGTGCATAATCAGTTTTCTCAGAATCTGCAGCTCTTCAGAAATTATTCTAATTACTGAAGACAAGTGTGTTTTTTGAGCTACATTTCCACTGATCATACCCTACACAGCTCTCTGTTTCTGCTTTAGCCCCCTGTGATAACAACCAGATGGCAATGAATATTTTTCAGATGGACAAGGAGGACGCAGAGGGTGCTGTACAGCTTGTAACGGTGGTGTAGCTCTGTGTAGTGCAGAGTAGGAAAACAGACACAACATCAGCTTGCGGTTACAGTGCACCGGAGGCAAATGACTGCAGAATGATCACTACAGCTATTATGAACCACCACGGTTATTATTTCCTCTCCCCTCTCCTTGGTATTAGCTGGAACAAAACAGACCAGTCAGAAGTCCTTGCCCCGCAGCCTTCAGTGATTGGAAAACGATATTAAGTCAGACACCGTGTTCCCCGATGCAAAAAGAGAGGAAGAGAGAGGAAAAAGACAGTAATACAAAGCAGCAAAAACATAAAATTGTGATGCTTGAGGCCTTGCTGGGCAAAAGAATGAGCTTCAAAACTATGGGGTTTTTATTCGGGGGGTTTTGTCATGAAAATCACAGTTAATGTCCAAATATTATCACCTTTTGGTGACTAATACATCATCACAGTATTGTGTATTTGTCATTCACTAAATGCAATAGGGGAAAAAAAACATTCCAGCGTTGCCTACCTACACGACACTGCAACACACACAATTTGAAAAGACAGTTAAGTCTGGCTACCACAAACTTGCTGAAAACATTTGTAGCACACCAAAGCACATGTGTACTTCATCTCATTCAACACTATCCATATGCTTCACTAACCTCTGCATGCTGCTTGCTTGAAACTTAAAAGTGAAACTGACTGCTTGAACTACTCATAGAGCACTGACACTCGGCAGGTTTTAATAAGCAACTGTTGTAAAAATCACATTTTCTATGTAATGCAGCGATGCTCTTTTCCCACATATTGCTACAGATATTGCCGCTATATGCGTCTTAGCTAAAGGAAAGGCACTATGTTTCTTCCAAGCTCATGAAAATGACCTATTCAACTTTGCGTAAAAACTCCCAACAACTTACAGCGCTAAAGCTAAAGAAGTATTGCCCATCCATTAAAACTACAATTAGCAAGTTGCAAGCTGCATGCCTGTTGAGCATAATAATATTCAAAAAGCATTTAAAAACTACTAAAAATATATTCAAAAGTTTTGTGAACTATTCCTCTTTGGATATAAGGACTTTAAACTGTTGCTTAAGCGGAAGCAGTAATAGTTGTTGCTTGATTTGTGATTATGCTGTGATACAGTAAATCACATTTCCACAAAAGGGCATATCTAGATTATAACATTTAAAAGTTATTGGTAAATGAATTTAAACCACTTGAGAAATCAGGCTGAGAGTGTAGCACTCTGCTACACGCAGAAAAGCTGCGTGTAGCACCATATATCAGGTTGTCAACAACCTTCACAACACTGAACTTTTCAAAAGGGAGCAGACACACCAGACATGTCTACTAAAACACCTCTATGATCTTCACACAAGCATGTAGCGGTGTACATTCATAGTTTTCTTTAAGTGGTTTTTGCAAGAACCATAAGCTGCTGTAAAAATAGCTCCCCATCCCAGTCGTGTGTCAGAAATAATAAATAAGGTAGTAACAAGGCTCAGAGGACACTGAAAAGCCTTCTGTTGCATCATTAAAGACCTTTTAAAAAAATGTCATCTCATCAGGACAGACGAAGATGTGTAACCTGATGTGACTCTTAAATACAACTCCAAGACATTGATAAATGCTTCAAAACCGTACAACAGCCTTTCAGTTGAAATAATTTCAACCACAATCATCAGATTTTGTGCAACAGGTCAACAATAGTCACTATGTGGTTAGAAAAATAACTGCTGAACAAAGAAACATCAGTGCTTTAAAATCTTTGCTTTAATCTGACATAGATTTTTGGTGCAGGGTTTTTGTCCATCTTAGAGGAACAGAAGTCCCAGGGATCAAACCAGAAATTATCTCTACAGCATGTAATCAATTCACCAAACAAAACAAAGAGCTAAAATGGCATCTCTAAAAAAGAAATAAAACTGTAGAAAATAGTTTAGGATTGAAAAGATTCCTGCTAACTTCATTTACTACATATTAGCTTTCATAATCAGTTTGTGTATAGCAACAAATACTTTGTTGTGTCAGTTTTTAAGACCGTTTTGAACTCAGTATAATCTCAAATGGTGTGCCAATGACAAAGCAGGTTTTTCCAATCACCCTCTTTCACCACACATTTGCAGTCACCAGTGTTAGCAATTGTCAATGGCCAAAGTTTAATTTCGGTGTATCTCAGGGGACAGACCTTGGCTTACTTCAGTTCTTGAAACAGACAAAAATGAACCATAAAGCATAGTAAAACCTTTAACATTTCAATGGTCTTGCAGTTGGTTTTCCATATTAGGGTGTATTCACACCTAGCAAATTTGGTCTGCTTTAAATAAACCAGAATTTGTTATTTACAAGTGTAAGTACACAAAAACAAACATTGGTGCAAACCAAACAATCAGACGACCACCTCAAAAGGTGGGACCCAGTTTTGCTAACACTACTGCAAGGATGCTGCAAAAAAATGAACCGCAGGCAAACTGTGCACACACCAAACAACAACAAGCAATGTCTGCTTTTGGTTTGGAGCAAAAAGGTGAACCAAAGGACTTTCCTGATGTGAATACACTCCAAACGCTGAATGGGCCATGTTCTCTGATTCAGTAATATTAAAGCAAAGTCATAATCTTTGGCTCTGTAATTTCTTCCAATCTTGTTGACTTTAAAGTTACATCATGATGCTGTTAGAAATGAAGTGATATCTGATTATACTGTGAATTGTGATGGTTAAATCGAAAGTGTCGTTTAGTCTTAGCTGTAATATTAAACAATTGTTCACTCTAGTGTAGAAAATCGACAGTTAATTGTTAGTTTGGTAATTGTAATGCTTCTGGCTCTTCATATTTTTAAGCAGGACTTTAAGGATTAAAATTGTCTCAAACTTTCTCCACTCGGCACACAACATTGGTTCTGCTAAAAGTGTGCTTTCAAACAATTTTCCTCCTGTCAGATCATTACACCACATCCAGACATAGAAAACAATTACACCAAGTATTTTGTGCAAGCCAGTACTCCTCTGATGTATCTTCAGAGAGGAAAAAGAGGGGGGGGGAAAAGACAGGATGGAGAAAAAGATGATGAGCATTAGGCTAAAATGAAGGCACACATGAAAGAGTCAAAGAAAAAATGAAAAGTCATGCACCGGGGCAGCAAATGATCGTAACAGTGCGGGTTCAGAACATAATTATTTGAGGTTAAACATTTTACCTTGCTGTGCGAAGCTCTCGGTTGTTGGAATGAGTGGAGCTGAGGTAATGAAAACAGTGATGGGGCCCCTTTGTTCGGCGCTCTCTATCTCACAGTATTGTTACACTGATGTCGAACACCCAAGATGAGCTCGAAGCAGCACTGAGACGAGACAAAAAGCAGATCTGATCAACTGGTTTAAATTGGATTACAGTTTGTGTCGGGTAAGAAAGTTAAATGGGATAACAGCAGAAATGGCATATTATTAGATGTCTCATCTGTGGTTGCATTTTTGGTGATGAAAAAATAGGCCAGAGACAATATATTTCAGTTATATATGCTACCAAAATAATCAGGAAAAATGCTGGTACCTTTCAAAGACAGTCCTCTTCCTGTGTGTGGAGTTAATCCAATTCAATATGGATGAATAGGGCAACACCTTCAGCTCAATCTTGAGGTAGGAATCCTTGAGAAGAAGGCTGGTGTCGTAGTCTATTTACAAACTCGTATACGGTTATGGTGGAGATGTATAATCTTGAATTTTGCCAAGTGTGACATGGAAGTGCTGGTCCAGTCTGTGATGTGGAAGAAGACGCTGATGAAAACTCTCTCTGTTTACTCTAACTACAACTCAGACTGCACTAATGGTACAGTCAAAATGAGTTTCTGTCATGTTTGGTGGTGTGAAAGCCAATGTGTAGAGGTAGACTGAGAAATGTAGAACTGAAAGCAAACCTAATGATCCAGCAACTGAGTTTCCTTTAACCAGGCACCAGTAATTAGAACAACTGAAGTCAGGTGTGAACTAGCAGGAAGGAAAACCATTTACTATGTTAAAAAAATAAATAAATGGTTACACAAAATAAAACGGGAAGTCGCTACTTTAACAGCTCTTAGAATTACAACTATCAACATTTCTATTAAATCAAATTTATTAAATCTATTTAACTTACAAACAGACTAGAACATACATGCTGCAAATAAGAATAAAGTAGATGAATAGATTAAGTTTTAATTTTGGAAGAAGAAAACAAATGGAAGCAGTTTTCTTTTTCCAAACTGGCACACCGAGATCTCTGCATTGAGTTGATTATGCACGATGTGTCCTCTATTGTTACTAAATGATATTTAGTGACAATGAAAGAGACGGCTCCCTAAAATACAATTTAGGAAGCAAATAATCAGGTTAAATTTTAAATTTTTTCTCCAGTTTAGTGACATATCCAGCACTCAACATTGACCAAAGGTTTGTTGAAATAAAACATCACCTTAAGATTAAATACAACTCAAAGTTACATGTGTAGAGGTACACAAGTAATCACTTTTGTCATTAAGGTGTAGAGAGAGAAACATGAATGCCATGTCCTAATTTAATTCAATTCAAAAATACTTTAGTAATTCCAAAGGACAGAACAGAACCAGGTTTTTTGAGGATGCTTTGGAATTCTCAGTAGATTGAAAAAGAAAACCCTGAACATTTGGGAACGATGGGGAACATTTAGGATCAATCAAAGGGAATTCTAAAATTTGGATGGTTGCACGCTTCACTTGCTTCCTAGATAGTGAAAGATATGAGTAAATAACACTAAATTATTTCATGCAATTCATGTTTATTCCTATATGCATACCAGCTGCACAGTACTTTACAGTTGCTCCACCTTTAATGATGGATGTTGAATATTAACCACCTCTGTATACTTCTCAGACTGGAATAACTGACACGGTGCTCTGTGCTTCAGGCCTCCAGCCTGTTATGGCTCCAGTTTGTCTATGTGCTGCAATGTTACCCAGCATTCTTCACTTGATACCATCTAAATACTTTCACACACTTCAAAACGCTGGCATCCCCTCCTGTTTAAATAAAGGTAATTGTGCGTGATTTGAGCATTAGCCAGTGTCATCAGTCATGGAGGGAGAGTAAATTCTTCATCTGAGCAGGTGCTGTTTGGCAGGACCGGCCCTGCAGTGTTTTATGGATTGTTTAGCCGGCTAAGCCAACTCCGAGTTGTAAAGGCACAGTGGGTAAGGCCTCGCTACTCTCAGCTTGCGTACAATCCATCATAGATTGCTTCTGTAATGACTTTAAAGCAGTGGTCCACAATGCTGGAAGGCAAACTCTGCATGCAGTTTGTAAAACTGTCAAAGCACAGATGGCTTTAGTATGTACATTTACAAGAATGATGGCGGAGGCATTTCTACACACAAACAGTGTGCCCTGCAAAAGTATTCACATTTTTTCCATATTTCTTTATGTTACAAAGGTAAATGTCAAAGGATTTCATTGGGATTTTATGTGATAGACCGATGTGAAGTACTGCACAGTTGTAAAGGTGGAAGGAAAATGATGTACTGTTTTAAAAATTCTTTTAAAATAATAAAAATCGCATTTTTTTTATTCAAAACCCTTTTATCAAATCATATTCACATGTTAAAAGGATCCAATCAAATCCTGTCTGAATCTAATCAACGATCCGTGGCAAGACTTGAAAACTGATGTTTAAAGACCATCTCCATCCAGCTGGACTGAATTTGAGCAATACTGGCAAACATTTCAGTATCTGGATGTGCAAAGTAGGTGGAAACCTTCTCCATAAAACTCACTCTTCCAAGTGAAAAAGATTTTGTAAACTATGTACAGTTAATTATTTATACCACTGGCAGATTTAGGTTTAAGATAGTCCTAACTTTAATTTGACAGACAATCTGTGAAGGAGGTGACAGTAAAACTCAAGGTCTTCCCATCTCAAACACTTAGAGTTCATCACTAAACATGAATAATGAAAATAGCAGTAAAACCATGTAAAAAGATTATCAGCAGTTATAAAAAAAAAAAAAACAATTTGATTGGCGTATTGTCAGTAAAGGTTTTTCCAGTGATTATTCAGAAGGGTATAAGTAATTTTTCAATACGCCATTTACAATAAAATCTTTTTAAAAAAAAAGTTAAATCCTTTCACATTTTCCTGTCTTTCTTGAAATATGCCTATTTCCATTTCCAGTCAGAAATAAACTCAGATTTAAATCTAAATCTTTCAGAAGTATGAATTTGTTTCTTTCACCTCCCCAACTACTCATTAATATGAGTTGGTGTATCCCAATAAAATTCCAATAGAATACATTAAAGTTTGTTGTTGTAATGTGACAAAATGTAAAAACATTTAAGAGGTCTGAATACTTTTGCTTTCTGAGTCCAAACAATGAATTATGAAGCCGTCTTTCAGTTTTGCAGAACATTTGCATTGCGCTTGCACGGAAATCTCATTTTCTTTTTATGCGTTTGTGCAGTCGTAACAGACCATACCACTCTGTGCCTGTACTTATAACCGTATGCTAACAGTGTTACAGAGTGTCCATGCTCTACAGATGATATGCAGACCTCATGTACCCTTTTTGCTTTTAAAAAACACCCATTATTTTCTGATTCTGCTTGACTTCTGGCTTTTATAAAGCAAGTAGAGAAAAACCTAACTCAGGAGCCTCTCCAAAAGGCTTCCAATTTCTGGGACTAGGTGTACCCCTTATCCTAATCATTTTCCAGGCAATCAGCAGCTCTTTGTCAGCAAAGGAGTAGAGCAGAAGGTAAGGAATGGTGGTGAATAAAGAATCAAGACCAGCATAAGGCAGGTGAGAAAAACCTGAAGTGATGTGAATAACAGGACACCAGGAAAGGTTAAAAAATACAGGTTGAAAGAGGAGGAGAGACGGTGAAAGTGCAAAGGTACAAGGACCAAAAAGGAATGTTAAAAACAGTAGAAAATGTGAAGGTGAGAGGTGGCGAGTTTGGTGCCTCATTAGATAAAAACACTTAGGAGTCAGAGTCAGGAAGCAGATGCTGGGGCTTCAGTAGTGTTTTGAACAGAGAATCACTCATCAAACGATAAAGTCTGTGTGACCTTTTCGGCAGCATCCCCAGAGAGATGAATGGAAAGACAAAGACACCGACATAGCAGATTCTCTAAACGGGCTTCTTATCCTCTCTGGCCTCCTCGGGGCTGTGCTGTTGGCCCTCAGATGGGAGAAACAGCACAGCGTTGCCTTCCATCTTAAACACGATATCTGCTGTGAAATAGGGAAAACACACATCCATCACATGGCAGCAGACATGTCCACCTGGATATCATTTAGAAAATCTGATTAATATTTGGCTTTATCTGCTCCACATAAAGATGAAGGGTACTAATGGACATGTAATAATTTAGGTTTCTGTCCCCTGCTATACAAGACCAAAGAAAAAGAAGCTGTTGAGATTCATTGGAGTTGTATTCATGAGACATACAAAGTACTCAGCACTTTCAATCTCCAATAGACATTTGAAGCCAAGAGAAACTTGCGCTTCTAAGTATGAAAGTAAGAATACAGCATGGCCTGTTTTTCTTGTTTTTTTTTTTTCTTCCAAGCAGCCTGAGGTTGTTAGTATTTTTTAAACTGGTCTAGATCTGTTGTCCACTATGCTTTCCAACCGTCTGTCAAATGTTTTCTTTGGACCACGACTGCATTTTGACACATTCTGGGCTTGTGGAGTGAGAGGTTTCTTTTCACTGTCGTCACAGAATTAATTAACTGTAGTCATCAGTTCCCCTGATTTTGCTACTGCAATGTAATGTTTCTTGCTTGTTTAGTGTTTAATGTTTTTCCTCATGGAAAGCACTTTGAATTGCCTTGTTGCTGAAATGTGCAATACAGATAAACTTCCCTCGCCCTGCTGCAAAGTCGAAGGGTCAACACAATTGCCTGAGCGTCCGCTGATAAAAGTTTCACACATTAGAAGTCATGTGACCAACTGAATTTAACTGCATTGTGGAATTGAAAATAACTGTCTGACTCAAACTTTGTGATTTGATTGTATCGGCTTCCTACAGTCACATTGGATTCTGCGTAGCAGGAAACTAATGACATTTGTGGCGACTTGGGCTTACAAAAGTGACTACTTCCTGTCATCTTCTTCTTCGTGGTTTGTGCCAGAGGCAACAGCTTGTCGATCATGTAACTTGCGTGACGCAAAAAAAAGTCTTTCAATTGCAGTTTTACAAAATAAACCAATTTGCATAAGAGCCCAAAAAAACCCACCTAATTCTATTGACAAAACTTAACAAAAAATTATTTTTTTTAATTGCCGTGTTTCCATTGAGCAAATTTATTTTCAAAATGTCAAATTTTGCAAATATGTGGTCAATAAAAGAGCTGCATTTCAAATGCAGGCAGATTTTAAATGCAGGCGGTAGACAACCGAAGCGCCACACCGTGGAAACCTCTGCAGCAGAATATACACCTTGTTTCTGCAACCAGCTGGGCGTTCTTTTCCTCTCACACCTGCTTGTGCTTTACATACATGAACGTGACAGTGTGTGCTGACCTTTGGGATCTTGAAGTGAATGGATGAGGACAGAGTGATTGAGGTGCAGCCCCGCTCCAAGCGAAAGAAATGTTTTGCATGATTGCGACCACTCAGTCTGACGTGGGAAAGAAATCTGTTTACCCAGGAGCTATAATGTGACTTGTGTTCTCCATTTACATTTCCTGCTGCAGCCCTCCTGCTGCAGCCCTCCTGCTGCAGCCGTCGCAGCACTGAGACCATTGTGAGCAGATCTGGAAGGTGTTTAAAAAGAAAAAAAAAAAAAAGTGTTTACTCTGCTGACCTGCTTTTAAAGTTCAGTAATTTCACATCCCTCAAATGCATTTGATTGCTTGAGTATTGACTGAAAGCGATATTGCAAAATGACAATTTGGAAGGGAGGTTGTAGGAATGAAAAGGATTTCTGTCAGGATTATCCAGTCTTTGTCTGATTAACCAGGAAACACGAGGCCGTGTCAGGTAGAGGGGAGGTAGGCAAGTCTGTTTACTACCAGCTCAGAGCGTGAGTGTACATGGCGTCCCCTTAAAAAGCAACTGCGTTTTGTACACTGACTGAAACAATTAGCATGAGAATTGAACCATCACAACGCACCAGCACGGTGTTTGATTCCCCCCCCCGGGTGCCCGCTCAATACAGCCAATCCGTCGGCGTCTCCCGCCTTTCTCGAACAACAACAAACGTCTCTTTGGCTGCGACATTAAAAGAACAAGTCCAAATCCTGGATGTGTGTTTTGTTCCACTTGAAGAAGATCAGCGGTTGGCTGTCAGAATGATATTCTGTCAGCGAGCGAAGCGCCATAACCTTTATTGTGAGGCACTTTCTTCTTCAAGAGGAAACGCTTTGCACAAATGACAGGGTAATTTCCAGGCAGCTTTGGTGAAACTGATTAAAAGTGCTGCTGTTAAGAAAGATTGTTGCTAAGACGTCTTGTTGCTAAAGAGCCAAGAGAGAGGAGGAAAACTATGTGGAGATTGGAAACACAATGGAATAATGAAGGCTTAGAGTCAGACTGAAAACAACTTGTTTCAAAGTCTGAGTGACTTTTTTTTAGATTAATGTACAAAAGTTGTTTGGCTGCTCAGCAAAGTTTAGGTTACACATTTCACCTGTATTGAGGGCTACACACAGTTTCATACCTCGTTTTGTCACAATAAAACTGTAAGCTTCAATTCATTTTATTAGGGTTTTGTAAGAGACCAACACAAAGTTGTGAATAAACCTGAAGTTGGAAGTAAATGACAGCTGATTTAACATCAAGGGAGGTGGACTCTTCTTCACCCTTTCGAGTGAAGAAGTGCGATCCCAAAGGGATGAAGGTGGTTTGTGTGGATGGCAGGAGAGCACCACGACTGATGACGGTTTGCTAGTGGTGTCCAAAATCATCAGAGAATTATTTAAACTACAAGCACAAAGAGCCAAAAACTAAAACAAAGAATCAAGAGACATACTTCAAAGTTTCAAGGAAAAGCACAAGAAGGTCAAACAGCTTCATACAACCAGTGAGGTTAACGGTCGAGTAAAGAGTAGTCATCCTGCTGCTCCTTAAAAAGCCCCAGCACACTGATGAAGAGATTGCAGACAGGTGTGCAGTCTGCCGCAGGTAGACACACTATCCAGCAGAGATCCTCTATTAAAACAGACTCACACACAAGAACACACTCAAGCACCAGGATCCTGACCGCGTTGAGGGGAAAACTCGACTGTGCTGGACAAAGAGTCACAAACACTTGGTTGTGGAAATGTTCCTCAATGAAGACTAAAGGATGCTCACCTTGTTTCTGGGCAGATTTGAGAGTTAGACAAGAAAGATTTCAAACAGAAATAGAAGCAGAAAGTGATATAAACCAGTGAAAAACAGGAGATAGAGCAAAATGGAGAGAAGGTTTTGAAAGAGACAAAGGCAGGAGAGCCTGAGGTTTTAGTATTTGGGATTCTTTTCTTTTGTTATTGTTACCCACAACTTGAATATTTCCTTTTATCTTTTGGGCTGTTTGGTCCCGACTCCAACTAAGAGATTGGTAGAGATGCACAATTCACATCAGCTTCGTCCGGACATGAATTCTGGACAGTGAAAGCCCTCACTACCACACCTTCATGGATTAAGATCGATCTTTGATCCACAAGAGAAGCTGGAGCTGATTCAGTCTGGAGTCTTAATGTACATGTTCTGCATGAGACGCAAAAACAACACAAATCAGTTCAACCCTTTCGTCACTTTGAGGTTCGGCCATCTGGGGTATAAAACATTCATGTTAGGGAGGAACTTTAATCAATATCTTGTCCTTGTTACTAAATCACTGCTCTGTTTCTACCGAAAAGAACAAAAACTCTGTAAATATGTTTAAAATAAGTAAACCTAACTCAACAGTAGGTTGCTTTAGAACGTATTTGCAGTATGAAAGAACGCTAGCCGTATACCTGCATCAAACTGTGCAGTCGGCAGCTGTCCCCGATGCTCTTTTCCCCAGCAGGGTTTGGGTTCAGCCGAGAGGTCAAGCAAACATTGTCATTTTGCTCAGCCCTGGGTGGGTTGGCCCTGCACCTCACCAACCTGCAGCACTGCATCAAACATCTCCTCTGTGATTACCGCCTCTGACACATGGACATAGCCGGCCAGCTGCTGCGCCACCTGTCAGAGTAAAGACCTGAAGCAGAGGAGAAATTAATGGGAGCGAGAGCGAGGATGAAAGTTGGGCGGGCTTGAAGACATAAAGGACAGGGAGTGAGACCAGAATAGGAAATGTTGGACACATGGATGAGAGAAAGGGGGAGAGGGTGTGGGGATGAGGATAATGGAAATGTGTGGAGATAATGAAAAAGAGAAAATTGAAGGCCGCAGAAAGGGGACAGAGTGGGGGGAAAAAAAGACAAAGAGCGGGACTGAGTTCAAGATGCAGAATTCCAAAAAGCAGAGACTTCATGAAAGACATAATTAAATTGTGGCATTCATTGATTCTCTTTTGTAATGTCAGAAAACTGAAAGAGACTGCAGCCATAAAACGACAGACATTTGTATTAATTCCTGTGGGCCTCTTTATACGGAGCGTGGTTGGTATTCAGGGACATCATTACCAAAACCTACAAAAGCTCTTATCAGCTGCAGAGGGCTGCCTGTGTGTCTGAGGTGTGTGTTTGTTTCACAAAACTCGCCTCCTATCTCTGTTTCACATCTTTTGCCATCTGAGTGGACTGGGCAGTCCAGCTCCTCTACTGTGTTTTTTGACATTTCCATTAGTCAGGATGAAAGCTGAACAGGAATCAGACTCACTGGACAAGCCTTCATACGGAGCCGGAACAAAGGCGCTGGAACACCTTTCTCCGTTTGTGCAGAACTTCATAAAAATATGGCCATAAAAATATTTTCTGCTGCTATTCAAAACAGCTAGCTGCTACTCACAGGAATTAATGCTCCCCTCCTGGGGTTTTTCAGTGTCAGAGCTCTCATTATAAGGCTCAATGGGGCACGAGTCTTTCATTAAAGGCTCAAGATCATGTCTCACAGGGATTCGGTCACATTTGTGTCTGCAGCTATTTCTGTCAGTAAGTTAGTATGTAAGCACACTTTAGATTTTACAATTTTTTTGGACATTAAAACCTCAAATGTTAATGGATTTCATTTGATGTGACAATCCAACACAAAATGGAACCAATTGGTTTTTTTTTTAACAAATAATTTGTGTTCAGCTTCTTAAATAAAATACAGTGAAGGTCATAAAGCAGGAGAGGAGAAGCAAGGTTAGAAAATAAAACAATACCCCAAGCTTTGAAAATCTGTCTTCAGTACAGTGTAGTACAGATCCTCAACTACTCTTGTTTCATGGATTTTTCTGTCTCCATATTGTTTTTGCAGAAAATTAGCATAGAGCTGAAAAAACTGGTATAAAATTCCAGTTCTCAAGATCTGGTGCCCTGCAACTATTACATGTGTTCCAGTCTTCCTGCTTTTGGAGCGGTCGCTGGTCTGCTTGGCATTCACATAACTCAAAACTGCGCCAGAGTTCGTTCAACTGGACCGAAACCAAGTTCGCTTTTTGGTCCGCATTAAGATTTGATTGCATATTCACACCACCCCAATTAAACCTGACTTTCTGGGCAAACAAACCAGAGTTCAATTAAAGTGGACTAACCAGTGCTGGTCTGAATTCACCCTAAATGTCCAGATCTTAATTTTCTAATCATCTCTCAAAACAAACTGCTGCTCAGTATCTTCATTTAGCTGAAGCAGATTTAAGAGCAAAGGGGACCAAACAGTTTGTGACACAAAGATGGTAGAACATCCTTCCTTTGAGGACTTGTGTTTCAGAAAGCAACAATAAACTTGTTAAAATAGGTTTTCTGTTGAGTTTTTACTTTTATTGTCTTTTTTGCTGTTATTTTATCTTTTTTTTTTATTATCTGCAGTTAGTTTTAATAGTTATTTTATTGGTTTTCCGTAAAGTGTTTTCTGATGATTTTGTCTGAGAAAGGCACTTAAATAAACTTTACTTCTGAACTGCCTCTGTTCTGCAGTATGGACTCGACGGTGTCAATGGGGGTCGGAGCGGCTCAGTTGTTGGAGCATTGTGAGGCTGGAGTTGTTGGCGCATTCGTCCTGGGTTCCGTTCCCAGTTTCAGGGTTTAATAAAGGCCACTACAGAGAAAAAAAAGTTTAAACCGTGTCAAAAACATTCCCCAGAAATGTAAACAGTTAAATAATCTGACCAACAATGGTGAAAATGACTTCGAGTTACATTAGATTGAGCAAAATCTTCTTTTAACTCTGTAGACTGTGCTAATGAGATTGTCCAAAATGACCATAAAGTCATGGTATAATGTTTAAAATATTTATTAAAGTACAAGCACTTTAAAGTCATAAATAATTCTCTTTTTGTTTGGTTTAATACCTTAAGTAATCCACTGTTCCAGACAGAAACATTCCTTATCTGGCATATTATGTGCTCCCTGTGCCAAGGTAAACACAGGGTTCTAAAACAAAAAGTGAGTCTGGTTTTCCTAATGGCTATCTAATGTTGACGTGGCACAAAACTCTGACTTGTGTCTGAGAGCTGAGTCAGTGGAGCATGCAACAGAGTGGTAAAGAGATGGTGCACAGAGCAGGAGCTACACACCCAACAGCTGCCCAGAGAAAGAGTCCCTGGGCAGACAGCGTCTGTGTGACCCACTGCTGACGATTCTTTCCAGGCCCAGAGCAACCTGATGGAACCTGGAGCAAGAAGCCCAGCCTGCTTCTGGGAAAGTAAACAGGATCTGACCCAAAATGGTGGTACTCTGGGCGGCGGATGACTCAGTTGGGAGAGCGGACGCATCATGTCCAGAGGCTTTAGTCGTCGACGCAGTTGTCCTGGGTTCAGTTCCTGGTCTCGGGTCGTTTGCTGCATGTCTTCCCCTTCTCTCTCTATCCTCTTTCCTGTCAAATTACTGCCCAATAAAGGCCACAAGGGCCTAAAAATCTTTAAAAAGAAAAAATGGAGATACTCTCTATCCTGTCATGATAAGACTGGTTTCTGACACCTGATCCGCTGGCCTTCCTCTGTTGGGATTGTGATTTTAAATTCTTCCAAACTTTCCCTTTAGACACCAGTTGGGTATTTATAAATCTTAATTATGCATGCAAACCAGAAATTCTGCTTCCCAGAGAGATGTTTGATAAATTAAACCTTTTATCAGCTTAAGAAAAACCTGAATGTTAATTCTCCAACTACTCCCTTTAAGTACGTAGTTAAATTTCACAATCATTTATATCTTGTTTGTTAATTAATCAGTATGTTAGAGTGATTCCTAATTGTTTAATTATTTAATCTATTAGTAATTTCCAAATAGATTTTTCATACATTTGAAACTCGTAAAAATATGTTTTTTTTACGAGTTCCTAATAAGGAGACTTTTATTAGTTTCACCATATACCTGATTCTACTCATGCATCCTGTCTGAGCTTTAGTAGTGATATTTGTCAAACTACTCAATTTCCCTGCAGAAAACTGCAAACTTGCTGCAGATTGGTTGGGGTTTACATTACATTTACAATATGAAATTACATGTCAAGAGGTTGTACTGGACATAGATCTGGTCAGTGATGGACACTGTTAACTAAAAAAGTTAGTTGCGCTAACCATAAAGCACTAACCATAAACAGTTCAGCTAATGCTAAACAACAACGGCAACATTATATTTAGTGGAAGCTAATGCTAAAGCACTAACTTCAGTTCAAATTATATTTGCCATTGAAAGACATTATACTTTACATTCTGTAAAACCCTTAGATATATTTGCATCTTGTTCTCTGTCCATGTTTTATTTTGTTACTGTCTGTTTCTTGTTTGAAATAAAGCTCTTGGGGAATGTGAGGAGAGGAAATGGAACTGCTGTGTCTTCACGCACTTCAAAATAAGAGCATGAATACAGACACCTGTCTACTTGATGAATTCTTAGCAGTCAACATTCAAAACTGATGTTTCCAACTGAAACTTGACCAAACAAACAAGTAAATTGCAACTTCAGAATTTATACGGGAAAATAAATTTATGGAAAACTAAATGGGGAGGATGTGAAAACATCCCACACTATTACACCAGCAGCCTGAACTGATGCATGCCAGTGTGAATGCATACATTTAAGCTCAACCATCTGAATGGTTTAGCTGCGGTGTGGTTCTCTGCTACTCTCTGTAGAACCAGCTTTAAAGTTCAACATGTGGTCAGAGACAGTGGGCAGGAAATTCGCCTTTCTCGCTGTGCATCCCGTTTTATGGCTCCACCCACCGCTCTTCGGTTGGTTCCTTCACACAGTACGGCTTTTAGCTGACGTTTTTATTTAAACTATTAAAATTTACTGCATGTAACTCTTAGAAGTAAAATAAATTTAAATGGTGAGGATTTAAAAAAAAAAATAATAATAATCTGTTTTGGAGAATATCTTCAGTTTGGTGAGATCTCACGTTAGACTTTCCACACTGCGGTGGCATAAGGCAATAAGGTTTGAACAATCACACCCAAATACATGCATCCCCCCTATTATAACACTGTATATCATAATTAGAGAAGGCTGCGGTCTCACTCCAGCGCCCCCACGCCCACCTGGCCTCATTTCTCAGCAGCAATTTCACCACAGTAACAGGTGGCACCTAAACCTCCTCCAGTATTACCCAAACACAAACCCTGCACAGATCATACAGGGAGCTGTCTCGTCGAATAACGCCACCAGGCAGGTACAGCAGAACGTGCAATTGCCAGCGAGGGGGACTGAAGGTACGGGCCTGATCTGCGTCCACGCTCTGCAGCTGTTCATTTCGAGAGCGCGTGCTGACACGGACACGCAAACACACGGCGGTGCAGAAGGAGGGATTATGGGTCAGCACATGTAAATGCCAGCAGTGTGTTCCCAGGCAGAAAGGAGTAATTAATTGCATCAGTTCAACTGATGAGAGCAGAGTGACTGCGGTGGCTTCGCTGAGCAGGTGGCAGCAATCTCAACCTGCTCTCCATATTATCCAGATCAGGCTTTATTGCATCTCATACCTGCAGTGAAACATATTGGAAGAAGTTACAAAGTCTAATCAAGGCGCCACTAAAACCTGGATAGTGGCTGAGAAGACGACAAGAGTTCACATATTTGTTTCGCTAAGCTTGTCCTTAACTGTGAAGGTTCTTTGAGAGCTTCTAACTTTTAACAATAGTTAAAAATCAATGAACTGACGATTTACTTTCCTTACTAATCAACGCAGACATAATCTGTTGTCAGCAAGAATGAATAAATGATCTTTTTGGATGCAAAACTTGCATCTATTTTAACCGACATGCATGATCTCATTGCTTAACAGAAGAACTTCTACCAGAGAGAAAAGTCTGGTGTTTTAAACTTCAAGGTTTAGTTCAAGTAAACCTCAAATAACTGCAACACCTACGACAAGAATCTGACAATGACTAATGAGCGCTTCCGGTCTGAAAAGATGGGTTTTTTCTCAGCATCTTGACATGAAATACTGTACCTTGAGCAATTATATCCATGTCTGGTAAAAGTATGTAAAATGCCTTAAAAATAATCTTCATAGCAGTAGTGTAACATTGAAACTGGAAAATGTGGCCGTTAATTGGAGTTAATACACAAAAACTATAATATTTTTGCAGAAATGTAGACTTCTCTGAATGCATTCACAGCTTTTACTGATTATCAAGGTTCTGCCAGGTATGGAAACACCTGAGTGCTTTAAAAAAGGAAATCACCTTTAAATGTATTCTTTCCTCGCTTTCAACTCCTAATTCTGGGATTGGCAGCTGGAGCCCGGCGGGGCGCTCAATGAATAATTTGTGGACAGTAAAGGCTGCAGGCAGGTGGAAAAATCATAGACAAAAGTAATAAAATGGTGGAGTCAACAGCTTCATGAACTATTTATCTCTCTTGAACTGATATGTCCTCCTTGAATCTCCTTCGGTTCTCCGTCCACCTCACTTGTCAGAGCCCGCAGCGGTCCACACTTTATTGAAACCTTGATTCAGTTTCCCAACATGTCACTTTCTAAGGACTGTGTGCAATAAAGGAGGAGGGTTATTGGGGAGCAGAAAAGAGAAGATGTGGGGGGGACTAATGAAAAAATATATACTGTTGCTGCAAAGAAAAAGACAAGAAAGTGCTGTGTGCGGTGTGATCGGCGGCTGGAGGAGACAACAGTTGACAGTGATCAATAACATTAATATGGGCTGCAGTGAAGTTTCTGCTTCTGGCATATTAACTATCTGCTTGCGTAGTCAGGAAATATCAATGCGATGCTTAACCTTTATTAATATTTTTAATAAACCGAACTCATCAAGCGCTCTGTTTTTAGGTTTTAGCAATTAGTGGAGCAGAGAAAGTTTATTTTACACCAGAATGGTTCACTTCTTATTGAAAACATGAAGGTTTATATAAAAAGAAAAAACTAATATATCTGAGGTCATAAAATAATGAAGACCAAGGAAATCCAATTAGAGGTCTGCATACAGTCAATACCGACTTGAATATTTTATTAGTTTTGTCATTTAATGATTTATTCTAAAAACAAAAAAAAAAACACTGAACTGCTTCAAAGCATCAACCATCTAGCCTCTAAATACACAAGGTGAAGTAGTTAGAGGAATTCCTGCATTCATAACGTTCATTTTCACTTGTTTTACAATTGGTGCTCTTATTAGATAAATCACATAAATCTCCTCACCAAACTTTTCTCCAGACTTGTCTGTCTTACCAAAGTTTTGATTTTAGAACAATTGCTTCTTTCTCAGTTGACATTGTTGATGTTAAACTGGCTTCACTGTGGATAGTGTCACTGTTGTTCCAATAATTATCAGTTTATGGTAGCTCTGTGTCATGGTTTGTTTGCTTTTGCTGAAGATCCTAACCAATTCCTTTTCATCTGACGCTGACTGTTGGAGTTAAGTGGCTGAAACTGGGACATAATTGTTTAATCCAGATGGGATATCCTCCCAAACAGCTATTTGGAACAAATAATGCGGGTTAATATTAAACTTCTTCCTGTGAACTATGCTTAATTGCTGGATCTGTGCCATAAAAGGAACCGGGTCACATGAAATCTACCTGTTACATTCTTAAGTTTCGTAAACTTGCCATGTAAAATAGTTTTTTGATGTCCAAGGCCTACAGGCATAGATATTTAAATAGACAGGCACGGTCACGTACACACTCTAGGTAAGGGATATTTCACAGCTATGCAAAAGAAAATCAACACTACGATCACAGGAGTGAGTAGGACTGTAAAGATTTGCGTAATGTCAATTGAATCCATAGCAATGAACAGAAATCAGTCTGGAAACAATTTTCTTGTTGTTTTAAATTGTGCTTAAGTGGAGAAAATTCTTACTTTTCTTCTAAGTGTTAAGAAAGAAATCGAGTTTATAACCCACTTGTATGCTTAGATTTATTAAACTTAAAGACTTTTAGAAAGCCTGGACAAGTATAGATCAAAACCACTTTGTATTAATTACAAAAAAAACTATTTTCTCAAAGGTCAAATGTAAGGAATTTTGAGATGATGGAAAACAAAAAACACATTGCTGTCCATCTTTGCGTTCACGTTGCTACATGTATGTCCAAAATTTGATAATTTACCAGCAATGTGAGAAATGCCACTCCTATCTCCTCACACAGCTATGAATTAAAGACATGAGGCCATTTCTATTTTTTTCATTTCCACCCCAGCTGGGTTGGCTGGCGCTGGGCCTCAAGGGTGCATGGAAGTAGATTTAAAGCCCTGAACCGGCATCGGTTATTCAATTTTCGAGGCAACTCATGACAAGACTTTGAAGTGTAGCACAAACTTTGTCGAAACACTCACCGAATGCTTCCAAGCAACCACAGTTACGATGTTTCCTCCATTTACACAAATGAATAATTGAGAAAAAAAAAAAATAATTTAAAAGGGAGAAAAGCAAATGCGTCCTTTTTGCCTTCCCTTCTAAAACGCTGTTTGCATTTGGCATCCTCACTGTGTTCAGTGTTTTATTTAAAGAACAACATTTCAGTCTGACTGTCCATCTGTATGCACACACAGGACATTTGTGCAGTTTTCCTCCCAGATGCCTTGAAAGCCCAGAAACAAAGCCAGAAAAAGATGTGCACTTCCACGAAAGGTAAAAACAAGTAAATATCGGCTGCGTCTGTCATGTTCCACTCCTACTGTAAGAAACGCTGTCTAGACGCACAGCTGGTCTGTCTGATTCGCAGCATTCAACAAAGTCTTTCCAAACACTCCAGTGTTCCAGCTTTTACCCAAATTAGCCCCCTTTGTACGGCTCTGCTTAGCAACAGCAAGCGTTGCCGCGCCGTTTTCTCTACAGAGGCCTCCCGCGCCGCTCAGACCGGTAAAAGGGCACAATACGGCAGGTACACTCCACAATGAATAAACCCAATGTGCTCAATTTAGACAGGCTGATGATGGATCTGAGGCTGTCTGCTGTGAGCACATCAATCCTTGCCCATTCTAACACCAGCTCCCAGCTGGCTCGCCTTCACATTTTATTCAGGTCAGAACACTGACAAACACATGCATGTCTACATCGACTCACAGCTAGCCAAACATAATGTGACTTGCAAGGAAAAGGCAAGGTAAAAAAATAAAGAATAATCAATTCGCAGTGCTGGGTAGCAGCCTTGCATTCTTTTTATCCAACCTACCTGAGGAGGAAGTAAAATATCCCAATATATTTGGTATATAGACCTGCATTGGGTTTAATCCCAATGTTTTGATATTCTCTTTAAATGGAAAGGTATAAAGCAATGTTAATAATATATTTCATGGTCTTTTACACTGTTGTTACTTTTACACGTGATAGCTATTTACATTTTTTTGTTTTTATTTGTCTCATCAGTGATGCTCCATGTCAATGTGCTTTACAAAACATAAGTTTTAGGCAAGAGAAAATATCAGAATGCAGAGTATCAGTATGAAAAATAACATTTTCAGCAGTTGCAATCTAATTTCTTTTTTTTCTGATATAACTTTCTACACTGTTTACTGCATGTACAGATAGGTATTGATCGTAAGAAATGATTTTATTCTTGAATTTTACTAGGTCTCCATATAATGAACCTCTATGATTTGAAAAAGCAGAAACAGATGATCTATTTCACTATTTTCTATTTCACCCACAGAACTAACAGTTGTAATAAAGCGAAAGCTGCGTAATCTATAAGACATTTATCTTTATACCAAAGTCACTATAGGCAACGTCAATATTGCAAATAATTGCTTGAGCTACATTAAATATTATTATCTCATTAAATAATTACATTACCAGTATTGTAATTACTGATGCTTGTTGTTTAATGCAGCAGAAAATGTTTCAGATGAACATTAAGATGTGTTGGTGCAGTCGTTAAGAAACTACCACTGTTTAATTGTCTAAACAGCAGATGAAGACAGATGCAACTTTTTCAACAAAACCATTCAGTTCAGACGGAAATCTTTTTTTTTTTTTTCAAGTAATTGGATAAACTGTTTTCAGTGTCTGCAAAAAATGTAAATCAAATACTTGGCTGAGTTATGTTAGTTTGTCACAAGTCATAGTTGCTACAACGTTTACTAACATTGTATTGCATGTACAGCCCAAACTAATTTACTTCTTAAATACAAACCTTTGGGTTCTTTTTGTTTTCAGTGTTTTGTTTAAAGAATATAATAGTAGAAATTGGGATGTCTCTATGCAACTCTGAGTTCAATGGCGAATAAATCACAGTAAAGGTTGCACAAAAAAAATAAAATAAAAATAGTTCTGACCTTTTGTATCACAATAAATCATAGGCGTACAAAAACACACATTGTATATTTTTGTTAACATTTTTTCCCTTGGTGTTTCAGCTCATAAAATTAGAAGAAATACAGAACGTTGTTTTTGGCTTGTTTTGTTGCTTTTAGTTATCACCACAACAGTTACCAAATCCCACTGGTTTTCTGCCTCGAACATTGCTCCACTCTGGTGGGAAGGCAATTCCCAGATTTGAGAACAAATCAAACACAGCATTAATTAGCATAAGGAGAGTTTATTTGATCTCAGAGGATCATGAAAAGATTGATAATTAAATTGGGTATTTGCCCACATATCTGATGCTTGCAGTGAACTACATCATGTCACTTTGCAAACTATATCTGGATTTGCTCAGGATTATGAGGTGATTTAAGATGCAGCTCTATCATTCAAAGGTATATTGAGAGATGCTTTGCTTTCAATACTTGTTTCTGTTTGTCTTTTCCTTATGGGAGTTTAGTGTTTTGTTTTTTTTATGGTAAATTAACATCAATATTAATGTCCTGTGATGACTTGACACCTGCACCAACTGCAGTTTCCCTCTCACATGAAAAAATAAAATCACGTTTTAATGTTTAATCCGTGTTTTTAAATAAAACATACAGTAAAGTAGGAATGTGAACTTCCTGTCTTCCTCCTTGCCCTCTGCGATGGGTTCACCTCTTGGTTAGGCCAAATGAGTGAGGAGGTAAAAAAAAAATAAAGTAAGAAAGAAAGAGTGAGACAGCAGGAAGAGCACTCAGAGCACTGTCATCCCAATTACAGCACAGCACTTGGCCTTTAGAAGAAAAATCATAGAAGTGACTCAACTGAGGGTCAGCTTGCTGATAGAGATGCTAAGGGGGACCCTCCATTTTCACCTTGCCGCTGGTAAAAGCTCAAGATGGGTCAGGAGAAAGAGCTGGCCTGAAGTAGATGGAAACAGATGTTTGTTGTGTTCGACCGCAGCGAGGACTTGCTGACTTGAGTGAAAAAGCAGAGGTAGCCAACCGCTTTGGAGCATTTATATTCACGCGGAGAACTAAGAGCATGTTTTTGTGGATTTCTCCTTTTAAAGTGCACTTTCTGAGCTACACCAACAACAAGAGAGACCTGGATTGAGTTTTAGCATCAGTTCAGGTTTTAGGTGTAGGTTTTGTGTATTTACAGATGCTTTTTTCCGTTCTCCTGGTAGCTGTTTTGCTACTTTATCTGTTATTCTGCTATGACCCTGTGGCTGTCCTGGTCTTAAGCCCAATTTCACAAATGCTTCATGTTTTCAGACTAATCACCTCCCTGGAAACACTGCTGTGAAAATATATTTGCCCTTACAAATTCATTCTTCCTTTGCTTTTCTGTCACACTCAAACGTTTCAGAGAAACATTTTTTTTTAGATCAGACAATTACAACATTCATCTTTTAAATGATGATGTCAATCCAAACCTTAATAATATGAGTAATAGTTTGAATATCCATATCTCTGGATAGCGAAGTTAAATTCCACTAGCTGCATCCACATCTGACTCATAGAATCAAGACATCACTTTAATAGAACCTGTCTGAGAACATGAAGCAGACTCAACACATTTCAATCTGCAGTGAGAGTCATTACCCACAAATAGAGAAAACATGGAAGAGTCATGAACCTTCCCAGGAACGGCCGGCCAATCAAAGTGACCTCATCCAGGAGGCAACAAAAGATCAAGAACGACAAATAAAGCACAGCAGGTTTTCTGGCCTTAAGTAGAGTCAGTGTTCACGGTTTAAGAATAAAATGAGAGACTGAGCAAAACTCACATCTGTGGAAGAGTTCAAGGCCAAAAACAAAGGTTAGTTTCAGGTTTGCCAAAGGAAACGAAAAAACATCTTGACGATTCTGAAAAATGTTGCTTAGAACTACAAGACAAAAGGTCTGTGTCCTGCTAACTGTGTTGCATCAAGGAACAAACCACTCTAGAGTCCGATTGGACCGCTTTCTAATCCAACTGTTGTGTTCACACAACTGAACAACAACGTAGCTACTTCGGGGTTAATCGACTTTTCATATCTGAATTCCAACTTTCAGAAACTGAAAGTTATATTTTATATTCACAACTATTTTATTTTGCGAATTCGCAACAAGGAATTCCCACTTCTGAGAACAAAGTGAAACAACCATAAAGGCCTAAAGCAAAAGACTAAAATAACATTATTGATTTTTAATTATTTATTTAAAAAAATTGCATCCGTCAATAACTCATTGACCTCTTGAAATCAATTAACATGAATTTGTTACATTTAGGCCAAGCAATGTCAGTCAAGTTCGATTCATGTGATAAAGTGGCATCATGGATCAGCGACGGATTTAAGAGATTAAAAGGTTCGCCCATCCTTTCCACTTTGTTTACACACTCTGTAACGCATTACGGTCATTAGCATTATCTGGCTCATCAATAAGCACTTGGGTGGACCATCAATCTTCCCCTGTTGACCCTCTGAGGACGCTGTCCCGGGTCTCTGGCAACTCAGAGCAACCCCGGTGTCACTCCTGATCCTGTCCTGGTGTTTTTTGGACAAAGAGGGCTTCTGTTTGAATGCCGTGTCTCTTTAAGCACTCCTCTGTATGTCAGCATGGCGGTTCTTTGCTACAGTGGTCTTGTTTGTCGTGTCTGTTGACTTGATCAGTCTCTGAAGGGTTCTGCGTGGGGGCAGATTTTAGAAGAAAAAGAGATGCCATCGATTTTCTCTTGAGTTGGAGGTTTATCCTGTATCCGTCAACTTCAGTAATGTCTTGTACAGAGTTATCATTTATACATGCAGTGTAGGTGTAGCTCTGAGTGTGTGACAGTGTAAATGTCGGATACGGCAGTGTCAGTGCCAGTCAGCCAAAAGACTATGGCGGTGTCAGCGTATGACAGCGTGATGTGAAAGAGTGCCGCAGTGAATGACAATGTCTGCACTCAGAATCCAGCAAGCTGTCCCAGAGAGGAACCGGTGGAAGAAACGAAAAAAGACAGGAAGTAGAAAGAGATGCTACAATTCATCATGTAGGAGCTCTCCCTCCACGTTGTCCAAAGCGCCCATCAGCAGCAGGGCTCCAGTGGTGTTATCTCTAACAAAGATGATGAACGGATGGTCGGCGTAGAACAGCTTGGGTCGCTCTATGTTCTCCTCCTCTAGATCTGCGTCCTGTTCACCAGCTGTGGGAGAGAGCTCTAAGGAAGCCCAGTGGAGGGCGCCGCCAAGGTGAAGCTTCCTTTTGCTCTTTTCGGAAATCCCGGAGAAGTCGGCTGCCTTCTGGTCCCAGGCGTCTCTCAAACCCAGAGAAGACAGCTGTTTCTGGAATTGGACGAAAACACAAGTGAACAGAGTTATTGGAGCATGTAGAACATGGACATAGAGGAAGAGGCGCCACATTAACTTTGTTGCCCTCCCTGGGCATCTTCCATATTGTGAGTACCAAGGTCTCCATGGAAATTAGTACGCTTTTAATTATGCTTGGTAACCAGAATTTCCAAATAGACTGAAGTGTTGATTCCTCTGACTTTAACTGTTCTTTAGCTATGACAAAATAAATTCATTTTCGGGCTAACAGTGGCTGGCACTGAGACTAAAAGGAATATTACATGCAAATCAAAATAAGAGAAAACCTAATGAGAGTGTGTGCTTAAAATTCACCCAAATTACAGTAACTTACCTTGGAACAAACAGCAAACTACTAACTTTAACATAATTCTTAAACTGTCTTTAATTTTGCCATTTTGTCTCATCAAAGAATACTATTTAAGGCAAAGGTCATATAAACAAATCTGAATGCTCTTAAAGGGCCGGTTGTGCCAGAGTGTATTGATAAAACCCATTTAGCTGTTAAAATATTAATAAATAGCAGTCCCTCTAGGATTTTGTGATTGTTTTTTGTAGCTTTTTGTGATCAAAATCACAGATTTTGTGGTGGTAGTTCAGAAAAATTTATAAGAAATTATTATGATATTAGCACTAACATATGAGGTTGAATGTGGCGTTTTATTACTTGGCATATAAATCACAGACTATATAACGTCACACCAACTAAGGCTGAGGCAGCAGTCAATTAAACCCAATGTTTTTGACCAACTTTAAAAAAAATTGCAGTAAATTGTGGGGATCTGTTGATTTTGTGAGAATTTTGAGGACTTGTGAAAATCTAGAGGGACTTATTGATGTAATTTGAAGTCTAGAGGGCCACATAAAAAGACACGGTGGGCCAGATTTGGCCCCCGAGCCTTGAGTTTGACACGTGTGATTTAAAGGGTAGAAGTGGAACCTTTAATCATGGATAGCTAGAAAAATAGACACAAAAAATACTTTGAGTTTGAACAGAAGGGACACATAGGGCTAAAACAGAGAGCTCATCTGCTAGTGCTAGCTAGATAAACACAAACCAAAACATCCAGCATCAAAATAGTGGAGACATGTAAACACTGGTAACAAATTATGGGGCGGCTTTAGTTGCTATAGTGTCAGTAAAGATTGTTTCATTGAGAAGCGTCTAAATTGGTTCGACATGCCATTAAAAAGAGATGTAAGTAAAAACAAACTATTTTCAAACTTTACATTGTTTAATATCTTAATATACAAGTCTCGCAAAAAGACTCAATAAAAATGATTTTACATGGACTGAACTTGCAGCACCTTTCCACACAAATGAACACATTTATACACCGATACGCAACTTTGTGTTAAGTGCGTTGCACATCAACATGCAACAGGAGAAAGCTGGAAACGAACCACAACCTCCCGGTTGCAAGAGAACTACTCCACCCTCTGACCAGGGGTGTGAATAGTTAGGAGCTAAACTGTATGTAAATATAGAAATTGTTGTAGTATTACGTCATTGACATTTTGTTATTTTTTTCCTTTATTCATTTACCGTCCAGTTGCTAAGTCCTCATAATGACTGGGTTTGATCTGAAGCAGAGCGGCTGCGTACTCTCCTCTGTACATATTCTCAAGTCAGTTACCCCTGAATCTCCAGGCCATCCGACTCGGAGACGTCCTGCAAAGTGTATGCAAACAAGCAGCTGCCAAGACGCTGATAAATTATGCACTCAGGGAGACCAAACGACGAGTGGGAGGGAAAGAATATTTTAAAATTTTTATGATGCTGTGACATTCAGAATTGGAGCCGTGCTCCTTCTCCTGAACCTCGTCACATGATTAACCTGAACTCAACGCACCCTCCCAAAACAGCAACTTTTCCGACGGGGGGCTTCGGCGTACCGCTTATTGACTTAGCATCCAAAAAAACCCGGGAGTCGGGGAGGACACTGACAGTTGCCCTTGTTGTGATCTAGCAGAACAAAGTAGGCGACAGGCCGAGAGGAGACGGAAGGAGGAAGCAGAGGATGAATAATTTAAGAGTGATGCCCCGTGACCTCAGCACCTCCTTTGTTTTGCCTCTGATATGAATTCCACAGAAAGTCGCCGGCGTGACAGGTAGTTTATCCTCCCGTGGCAGAAGGCCACTCACAGTGACAGGCTTCTCTGGGGGCCACATGAGAGCACGTGGGTGGGGTGAGGCGGTGGGAGGGGGGTGCATGTGTGGCCGCGTGGACCCATGTGTGGGGAAAGCCGCGGAAGGAAGCTGAAGCAGAGACGGGAGGGTGACAACGGGATTTTCTGGCACGTTTTAGACTTCAGCTGAGTAAACCGAAGACCTCTCTTAAATCATCTGGATGGGTACATTTTCTGTGCCTCCATGACGTTGTCAGGACCGATTTTGGAGATAATCTATACAAATGATCTGCTTTTCTACAAAACTACTCGCAGAAAAAAATGACCCTGGATCAAGAATTACAGGGATATTCAGATGTGTCCTTAATACAAACCCTCCTTCCACAGAAACTCAAGTGCCACCTCTAGCTCTAATGCACTTCTATTGTGTTCATCCATTATTACTCCACTTTCCCTCTTTCCTTTCCCCCGCCACCACTACATCACTGTCTTCCTCTGCTGCTCCGCCACTCGCCTGGCGTCGCCCATCCTTCATCTGACCCTCCGCCTGTACTTTATCCCCTTTGTGTTCCTAACTTGGTATTTTTCCTCCTCACCTCATTCTTCTTTGACAGGCTTGCCGCTGCAGTTACTCTGAGCTCTAGCAACTTTTCGGTCTCCATTTCAAGCTTTCTTATTTTTGGAGGAAACAGCCGGTTTTGCTCGAATTGTCCAAGACAAGTGACAGCGAGTGCTGAACGGCTTGGATTGCTATTTTGCCTATTCTTCCAGGTTTTCTGATAGTTCATTTCCTGGTTTCCATGAATATTTTAAACATTTCTGGTCAAAAATAGTAAAGCACTGAAGATTTATTTTTATTATTATTATTTTCTCTAAAAGGTTGCATTAATGGACAGAAAACACACACAAAAACATTAAAAAACTGAGGATGTAAGTAACTTCATCAATCCATCCATTTTCTTTATACCCTTGTCCCTAATGGGCTACGCTCCGGGCGAGAGGCGGGGTCACCCTGGACAGGTCGCCAGTCTGTCGCAGGTAAGTAACTTTTTAGAAGAAACTAAAAATAATTAAACTGGAATTTCAAGTACCTCCCATGCTCAGGTTTTGTTTTAAAAACACTTTCTCTAGCGGGACTCAACGTAAAAGTCATCAAAAATTTCAGATCTTCTAGTTAGACAGTAATTGAGCAGCATTAAAAGCTTAGTAATCAACATACCAAAAACATTTACCAAATGTAGCTTCCTTATTAAAGTCTGAGTAGTTGCATTTTTTTTTCTCTTTGCCAAGTTTAGTGTTGAAACATTTCAGCCATTAAAACTGAAAGTGAAAATCACCAACATATGTATAAACAATACAGTAATACAGTCCAAATTCACACACTGCAAAAGCACAAAATCAGTCATTTTGTCTAGTTTGTAGAGCAAATATTTCAGTACACTTGAATTAAGACAAAACTTTATAAGTAACTTTTCAACACGATATTGTACGGTAGCTTGTTTTAAGTCAATTCTTTAATATTGATGAAAAAGTAAATGTTCGGCAGATCATTTCACTTATAACAAGATATTTTCTTATCTCAAATAATCTGCTAGTAATACTTTTTCCATTAATATTAAGGAATTATTGACTTAAAACAAGCTCCTATAGTACAGAAGTGTAGTACATGATAAAGAGTGGCATCAGAACCAAGGTCCTTAATGTTTATTTCAAAATTCACTGACATAAAATAAGCCAGTCTTTGCTCTTTATGAGGATTAGATCTTGATATATTGTCTCATTCAGGCCTTAAATTAAGTTGAAATAAAATGACATTAAACTAAACTTCATTCTAGATAAATACGTTTAGAGTGCTGCATGGTCAGTGCTGCTTTTGATTGCTGTTGTGTTTGAGTGCGCTATAAAAGCTCAATCGTTATCCACTCTTGAAATATTTCCGTCATTTTTCTAAATCACAGTAATAGTCCACAATACTTGTGCAAAATTGCAGGACCTTTCGGTCATCTGTCAATTTTGTTAAAGGTGAAAAATCAACCACATTTAGTCACCTGCTATGCAATCAGTGTTTTTTTTTTTTTTGCTTTTCAGCAAAATGAGTTGTTTAAAGTAAAATTGATCATGTAAATTACAGTCAGAACTTTAGAGTGCTGAATCTCTTGGTCACTGGTCAGTTTTGCAAAAACAAAAATCCACTAAATCCAGTCAGCTTTGTCATCTGCTGAATAATCAGTGCACCCCCTTTATTAAAAAAAACAAAAATAAACAAAAAAAATACTAATATTTTTATCATAAAAGCAGCCCAAATCAACTTCAAACGACAAGGTCGCCTAATCTGATAATCTTTCACATTCCAGCAAATCAAAAAATACATAATTTTGCTTAATTGTTTTTGGGCTTCTCTTACATCTTACGAGATGTAAGAGAAGCCCTGCAGAGGTGTGGCACTGCATTATTTTGGGAGGAAAAACCTCTGGGAGGTGCTCTTTGTCTGCCCTTTCTCTTCGGCGCTCCGCATGAATCTTAGATGGAGGAGCGCTGGGAGGACTGCTGATGCCCCTCACAAGGCGTCCACGAGACATTTGTCTGCGAATGGGAGCTGGAGGAGCCGTCAGCTGCCGGTTTCTTCCTCCTGTGAACATCTGCAAGGCCTCTTCGGCACTGTGAACGCTAACCAGGCCTGAAGAAGCAAACCGTCAGCCCCCAGGCACACATAACCCCCACCATCACATTATTTCACCTTAATGGTTGGACAAACTAAGTAGCTTTTTGTATTTATTTTAGTGCGGGGGTTGTCGAAAGGGCAGTTTGGGGCACCCAGGGCATGATAGAGGATATCTGAGGAATCACTGCAGATTTTAAAAGCGAGCCTTAATTATGGCTCGGCGAAAAAGAAACGGATCAAACAGAGACTCTTAAGGAGAAGATCTTTTTTCCACTGCTGCATGCAAACTAGGTGATACGAACTGGGAAAAGACGCCAAGATCAAAACCTAAGAATTACAAGATAATGACTGTTTCCACCAACAGACAGCTGGTGTATCCTGTCAGAGAAATTAAAGTGAAAAAAAACAACAACAACAAACAAAACAGGTAAGCTGAAAATTTCTTATGTAATTGGGTTATTTGCGGCCCCATTTGCACCATTTCTTTAGTTTTTTTAATTGTCTTTTGTGAAGTTTTATATCTACAAACTGCATATTGCATTTTATTGTTTGTTTTTTTATTATTATTGGAATGGCAGCAGTGAAAGTGGAAATTTTCCCCCAGGGTATAATTAAGCATTTTTTGTTTCCAAGTTAATCTGGCAAAAACTCCCTGCTCAAAATAAAAACTGACATCCGTCAAGAAAATTAATCTCTTGCTAATTCTTTGTACAAATATCTGAGAAAATTCATTCAAACCTTAAAAAAAAAAAGGATTTCAAGGAGATATTGAGTGAAAAAGCAATGGAAAAAAAGACAGTCAATTGCATAAAGACCCAGAGCAAAGTGGGCTTTAAGGAAGAAAGGCTAATTTTAAAAGTTTCTATCAAGCCATCTCACAATTTTAGAGATAATTTTCAGAATTTTGCTGAACAGACAAAGTCCATTAACAAAAGCCTTCAACAGAGCCAAATAATTAGTCTGCATAAAAGACATAAAACTAGTTCTCAGGGGCATACACAGGAGAAAAATAAGCTTCAATTGCATATCTTGTCAAAGTGTTACAATGAATATTGAACCTGTTTGCTCTCCAGGAGAGAAAACTTTTAATGGGATTGGTTATGTCTGCTACAACAGAACAACCTTAAAACTTTTTATATTAATCAAATGTTTTTGTTGTAGCTGTTTTTTATTCTTCAAAACCTTTATTTGAATTAAATTAATCTTAAACGAATATTTGTTGTCTTCCAGCTGAGATTAAAAACGTTTCCATGTCCTCGACTCTCGCTGATTAGAAATCTGTTCATAAATTTCTCCTAAGGTTCCTGAGAAGACCACACTGTCCAGGATTTATGATTATGGTGCCATAATATTTGTTTGGTGGTCCCAAGCTAGCCCCATCTTTCCATGCAATCCTAAAAAGTCTGAAAATTCTGGAATTCTATTTTATAATTTTTGAAATTTGGATAAGATTTTGGGAAAGAAAAAAGATTGTTTAAAAGAAGAAAAAAAAAAACAGTCACCTTTTCATAGCTATTTATATGAAAGGTACAAATTGGAAAATAATAATACTGGAAACAGGAAGACTATGCTATGAATTAATGAATGGAAAAGGGGTCTTATTATATAAGTTAAACTTCATCATACTCCTTTTCAGACTCAGTCACCGAATAAGTGGTATGTAAATTTGATAGTAAGGTATTCTATTTACACTTAGAAACATGAAAGTCTTTATTATTATTATGTTTTGTTGGTGAAATGTCGGTCTGAAATAAATTATCATCATCATCATATAATCAGATAACAAAATTCACTGATGTGAAATCTTCTGTTCTCAAGTGATGCCAAAAGTTGGTAAAAGGAAAACATTTTCACGGATAAGGATTAAGGCAGAGAACAAAAAGAGCATTTAAAAATGATCTTTGGTGAGAAACAAAGTCTGGAGATGAAAGTAGTTGAAGAAAAAAACTGTTTAAGGGTTATCAGATCAAAAACAGGCACAGATTCAAACGGCGATACAACACCAGTGACACTGGTAACAGGAATCGCCACGCCTTGTCTGAATATCAGTTTTGACTAATCTCATAATTTTTATTGCCATACTGATGCTTTGAGGGAATTTGAAGGCACTTCAATTATACTCACACTGACCTTGACTTGTGTGTCAGAAGGAACAGGTATGTCTAAGTGCTCACATAGCAACAATGTCAAGACAGATCGCCTCGGCCTGAGGAAGAATCACTATGATCATTCTTTCATGACACTGTAGCTGTACTGGTCAAACTGACCACAGGACAACAGATTTTTACCTTTTTTACAAGATCTTGGCTTAAAGATTATATCTACAACTTGCTAGTGATGGGTTGGACATGGTGGTCTTAAAAGGATCGACATCATTATCAACAACATTCAGGTAGGCCATGCCATTTAAACAATAGTTGGTACTTGAGGCCTATAGACGCCTTTCACCAAACTGAACCATTGATAAACAGCAGGATGGATCCAGGCCTTCATGCCAATTGTTATTGTGACACTTCCATCTAAACCAGTGTTTCTCAAACTTTCTCAGGCTGAGGGCCATTTAACCCATTTAACAACACTCAAACAATCTCACATCAAGGTAAATGAGCGGTCATTTACATGCACTACATTGCTGACCGCTAGGGGACGCCCACAGACCTCACGTGGTCCAGGGACCAAGAGAAAGACCAATCTAAATGTTAAAATCACACTTTAAAAGACTAGAGACATGATAAAGAACCTACATTTATTGTTGACTCTCTTTTCAAAGACTTGGGAGTTGACTTGATCTCGAGCTTTGAAGATTAGACATAAGAGTCACTGGCTGAAGACTTGAGATTTAACTCAGACTAGGTCTTTGAAGTCTCAATACTAGACTTAGAGTAAGGCTTAGTTGGTACTTAGTTGGTACTAGACTTAAAACTTGACTTGACTCACACTTTAGAGACTTAAGAAAGGACCAGAAAAGTCCTTTGGTTTGGACCAGAAGCAGACCTTATGTTTTTGGTTTGGTGTAGTAGTTTGCTTTCACATTGTGCTTTCTTGCAAGCAAACTATAATTAGTATAGAAAGCCATGTGGGTGACAATCATTGATCCCATTGGTCAGAAAATGACTTGGACCAGGCACAAACCTGTAAAAAACTATCCATTTGTGCTACATTTCTGTTTTGCACCTTTGTACAGCTTTTACAACTGCAACAGCATTTTAAATGTCAAGAGAAGACCATAGAATCAGTGTTTTGCCAAGTGATATTCCTAATTTTGGAACGGAGTCAGAAATGTGTGCTGCAAGCTGAATGAGACGAGCTGCTCTGAGTCAGGTGACCCATAACACGCTGGCAGCAGCATCACTAAACAGAAGACCGAAGATCAAGTATGAAAAAAATGTCATTTCCATACCAGACAAGATCTTTTTGCATAAAAGACATAAAACTGAGCTGAATCTTTACAAGAATGTCCTAATGTTTTTATGCATACATGTGAGAGTTTGAACAAAGTCAGCACATTCCCTAAAGTTCTGACATCACGTTGTGTTGAAATATGCTCCCATGATGTCACATAATGATTAACAGCCAGATTGCCGAATCTACAACTGATGCCATTAGAAGATTAGCTTTACCCTAAGCACCTTTTAAACCACAAATCTCGATTATCATTCTTACTGCCGTTATTACTCCAGGCCCGTGAACTGTGCTATCAGTCTGATCTGCATAGTTGTCTTCAGTCTCAGTTTCCTGCGGTTTATTATTCCAGGGTGTTTAAGAAGAAGCAAATATGAAGTAGCATTTTGGTGCAAGAATATATACAGAGTTAAGGGAATTAAATGAGCAGTTTTAGTAGTTTGTCAGCATGGAAAGAGTTCCACAAATCAAATGGGAAAACAATCATAGCAACAAACCTGGAGACAGACTGTCTCTGCCTCCACAGCTCACACCTGCGGTTCCCTCTGGTTCACCACTAACCATCCGGAGACGCTGCTTTAAGCCGCTGCCACCTTGAACAAATGCAGACACGTTCTGGTTAATTCAGCGCTGCCCATAACATCCTGAGTGGGTGGCTTAAAGCATGCAGCGGCTCTGGCATCATCACGGCTTCATTTCATGGAGCCACTGATGATGCGGGCTCAGAGGAAGAAATAAACAAAAAGCTCTATTTCTCACGACTCCCTTAAGACTTCAAAAGCCTCTCTCTTCCTTTATTGGATCTCATCAGCTCCACTGGTGTATTATCTCCATGGGCTTTTACCTCTTTTGCATGGTCAATATGCTCAGTGTCTCATTCAACTCGTTCGCGTACACACAAAAACAGCTTGTTTTTATTCCACAAGGCTATATTGGCACAAAAAATAAGAGGTGAACGAAGGGAGCTTTTGCTTTTAGCGAGCAGCTACACAAATGAAGCACATCTGGTTAATTCATACGTGGGTCTGGCAACGCTGCGTCGAAACAGCAGCCCCCTCGACAATGTACACGGCGGAGTGAGCTCTTGTAAATATTTGATGCCCTCTTGACCTCATTAGCTATGATTGAGTGAGCTCTGAGGCACACACTCATATGTCTTAGTCACCGGCTGGAGATCCAGCCTCAGCATTGGCCATTAGTGTGTGTGTGTGTCCTGGTCAGAGGAGGATCACTGAGGGAAAAGGGTGGCTTATCGCTGACCTCTTGTTAAGAGGGCTCTTCGTCTCCGACCGCGGACCCCCGACGTAATGTGCCCTTCGGAGGAAAACACCACAAATTGGAAAACGGAGGAAAAAAAAAAGAGAAAGCTAAATTCAACCGCTATTTATAGTTCCGTGTTACGCTCTCCACCTTGTCCCTGAGCAATCTTTGACCCCCACTGTCACCATGCTCCTCCACATCTCTCGCTCACTTCCCTGCCGAATGTCACTTCCATTTAGGTCAGAAGGGCTGAGATACACTTGCTCGGTGATAGCATATTAGAGGAACATGTGAGTCCCACAAAAAAAGGGAAAGGATTTAGATCCCTGGGACTGATAAGAGGGAGAGGACAGGGGTGAAGCAGGAAATGGGTGCATCTGGATGGAGGGGGGGCAGAATCTGCTCAACCTGACTCAAAGGAGGCTGATTTTGTTTGCTCTCATATACGGTCACACACACGACACAACAATAATCATCTATTTGTCCAGATGCTGCCCTCTAATCTCAGGGCCATGGCGGACCCAAGCGCTGACAGACAGAGTGGTAAACAGAATTAACCAACGGTGATGAGCAATTATTTGCCAGACCCAGTTGGAAGAATAACCGTCAATGAAGACATGCCGGGCTGTCACCGGCCGGAGGGCAGAGCAGCTCAGCCTGATTAGAAAATCTCACGGTATGGTGAGAGCGAACGACACGGTAAAAATCCCAGAATGTAAAACATGATCAGCTGTAATTTATGCTGCTGTAATAACTGCATTAACATATTTGTTATTACAGTTATCTATGACATCTATTTACTCGACAGACTTAATGCAATATGTAGACCCTAGTGGGTTTGAGAGACTTACATTTTTTGAGGTGTAACTGAGAATCAAATGTTTTACTTTTGTACTTGTTTATTAAGAACAGCCTTCACAGTTTATAAACTGTTTTAAAACTATAATAGTGTAAAATATTTCAGTTGAGGTTGAACCAGTCTATTGGCTTTAAAAAAGCCAATAGACTCTAATCGTAAAACTATTGAGTCTTACGATTACAGTGAAGATGCCCTAGATCTAAAACTGTGTTTTAAGAAATCTGTATCAGCTGATGCTATATCAACATCAGATGATATGAGATTCTGACTATAACAATCTTGAGTGAACCATGATTCCATGGTATCATGACACAGTGGACCTCTGCCTATTCACAGTTGAATATTTAGGGATTTTTCTGTGGAATGTGGTTCCAAGTTATTAGCGAAAAATTTGCCAACATTTTTCTGTAGGTCATATCTAAGTCATGTGACACACTAGGTTTCAGTCCCCAGAGCAGAAACAGAGACAAAAAAATTATACATTTCCGGGAAAATAATGATTTTTTTTTTCTAAAATATACTAGTTGAAGTCACAAAGAAACTAACCCATTGCTTTATACTGCAGTTTCTTCAGAAACTTTAAAATAGTAAACTTAATGTTTGAATTCAACTTGTTTACAGAGTGCATATGTATCTGATTTATTATCACATTATGCAAGTGGCACAGATCTGATTTTGGGGGAGCTGTGGGGGTGGTGTGTGAAAAGATCAGAATTAAACTCTTCTAAAACCACAAAAAAAAATGGTAATGGTTTGCATTTACATGTTGTAGGGACATAGTCCTACGTATTGCTTCATTTGGCAGATTAACCCTAAACGTAATATAATTAAGAGATTATATTAGCTGCTTAATATAAGCTAATACAAGGTGATATATTATATCAGTTAATACAACAGCTGATATAATATGCTATTATATTAGCTAACTGCTTACTAGCTGTAGATTTGTGAGGAAATGTGTAGTTGGCTTCGTTCAGCCAGCTGACCAGCAGTGCAACATGTAGGAGATCAGCAGCACTGTTAGGCGGTGTCTTTTTGTCTGGCATCTTATTAAAACTGCAGGAACAGTACGATTCCTGCGAGAGATTTATTAAAACCTTGGTATAACCGGATAGCGGTAATCTGCCGAAACCTTTTTCATCACGATTCATCAAACACACTTAGGCTGTGATGACTCAGAAAATCACAGGCCAAATTTGAATACATAATCAAAACACTAATTCATGAATTTACAGGAAATACAACTCTTTTTTTTTTCCCTTCAGCCTGACAAACTCTTTCATGGAACAAATTGAGATATGTGCAACAAAGAGTTTGTTTTTTTCTCCTGCTTTCTGAAGCAGGGCCACAGCCGTGTCAAAAGGAGTTGTTTCAGGCTTCAGCACTAGATTACAGCCGCCTCCCCCTCCCCCGGAGCGTCCCGACAATGTTAATGTCAAAAGCTTGTTCTTCAGGGCACGGCCAGCAGAACAACATGGCAGCGTAGCTCTACAGAGATGTTTGTCAAACTAGAAACGAGGGCAGAGCAGATTTCATTAGTCCGTGATGAGGTTACAGCGTGCACACGAGGAGGACATGGTAATCGGTTTCAGTCAGCATGCCCTTCCTCTGGGAAAAAGCTTTTACTTCCATGTCATCTGTATACGTCTGGTCCAACTATTCTTCCAGTCTGTCTGTCTTTTTTTTTTTTTTGCTCCTCATGTCTTTGTCACCATCAGCTGCAGTTCAACATTTATAGAGCTAAGGTTGAAACTGAATATTTGAGAAAGGTGAGAAACAAAGTCGGATACGGGTTGCAACTGCCTGTTGTGTGAATGTAGTGTAGTCCAGAAGGCACAAAGGCAATGAAATGGTTCAAAGCCACACTTTTTCAATATTTGTGAAATTAACAGATAATAAGTCCTGCCTACTCTTCAAACAGGTGAAAGGTTAATAAGTACAGAGATGTTCAGAATGTTTTAAAAATGCACAAACAAAACCAGAGGCTGGAAAATCTAAATCCGAAAAAGTAAAGAACTTTGCAAAGAGCAGCAACCTACCGAAGCTCATTTATTTATAGATCTGGCCACAATTAGATAATCAGATGTGTTTGATTTGCAGCACCTGGCTTCTGCTTTCCCACTTAAATCCAATGAAAGCAATGAAAGCCTGGTTAGTGTCAGACGTGCACAGCATTTCTGCATAGCTTGTGAAAAAGAAAATTCATAATAGTGTGGAATCTATTTTTGAATTTGTGGTCAGATTTGAAAAAAAAATAAAGATGTATCTACTCTCTTTGGACAGATTGTTTCACAAACTTTTCCATAAATAGAAATACAACATTTCATTTATTTAATTTTGACTTGGTATTTTAAAACTCTCAGATCCTTTCAAATTATGCTATCTCTTTTAATAAATCTTTTTTTTTTTTTTTGCATATGTGTTGATACTGTACTATTATGTATTTTAAACATAACTTGCAGGGTATTACTGTCCACTAAGCTGCAAAATTGTATTCATTTTAAGCTTATTTTAAATACAAAACAAAAAGTTTATACAGTAAATAATAAATCTTGATAAACTTGGGTCATATTTAATTTATTAAGAATGAAGATAAAAATGACTCCAACCTCAGAATAACCCTCCAGCATCACCTTCCTTCACATCTGAAATTGCAGCATATATAATCGGATTTAAGCCACTCTTTGAATAAGTCAAAGCTTTTGTAGCATGAGCATCGTTACTCAGACACAACCTATACTGGAATCCTATTCAATTAAAGTAAGTGCTTTAAAATATTACAAAAATGAACTAGAAATAATATTATTTTGGTTCATGCTTCAACATGCAGAAGCTCTGTCAGCACTGATGAAAATTCTTGCATAATTCCCATTCTGAAGCTTGTTAAAAGTATGGGATAAAAACATTTATGTTCATAAATAGCACCGCTCCATCAGAAAACTGTGAAAACTGTCATACGGCTAACATCGGTGCACCAACCTGCAGACTGAGTGAGCTGGTGATGTTTGCCTTGGGCAGAGAAAGGGCCACACCGGTAACGGCGGTTCTCTCCAGCCACTTTGACAGCAGCTCTGGGGTCAGCAGCCTGTCCAGCCTGGCCAGATTTTCCACATGAAAGGGCAGCAGGAGCACAAGGCTGGCCTTGCCTCCCCACAGAGGCGCCTCCAGAACCTGATCCATGTTGTCAACATCTTCATGGAAGCGATACCGACCTGCAGGAGGGGTGAGAGAAGATCACGGCATTGAGGACAGGAGCATTTTATATTTTACTACTTCAGTGCTGAAGCTCTCAGCAGACATGTTTTTTTTTTTTTTACAGCCACTTGAGTTTGTTTCGTTCGACACAGCTGAACTCCAACAGGAAGCCAGACGTTCAAGCTGGAGCCATAAAGTGAACTAAGTTTCTCTCAAATTGAAGACGACATTGTAAAAATAGCATTAAAATGAGCACAATGAATCTTTCTGACGTCTTTTACTGCCTTAATGGCACAAATTCACTCTGCCTTGTTGTTGTTTGAAGACAATCCATAAAATATAGAGAGCATGCTTAATAAATCATAAGGTGCACCATGATAAATGGGTGGGAAACAGATTGGACCTTACAGAAGCTGAATCTCTCTAACTTTCAGTTATTTAGCATCAAAAAGCAGCCGGCTGCATGTTTTTATCTTTCATGTCTTTACCTGCTCTGTGCATCATAATCACTTTGGTGTATTTCTTCCCCAAGAAGGTGCGGCGATCGGTGCTCTCCTCGCTCAGCTCCCTCTGCCACAGCCCTGAACACACAACCACATCTTAAACGCAGGGAAAAAGAGCCATGAAAATCATCAGGCATTGAAAGTTGTAGATGATTAAAGGCACTCAAAAGGACACGACATCCCTAAGAATACATGCGGGCCTCTTACAGTGACACAGAGCATGAATTATCGATCATTTACTGCCAATTAAGCAATGTAAACCTCTCCCAAAGCTGCTGAGTTTTGCAGAGGCTGTTATAGAGTCCAGAAGGCCACTGTGTACTGTTCATTGTCCGACACGTCCCACTTGGCCCTGCTTACTCCCCCCATGACAGCTGTCAGTTTAAGAGGGGCTGAAAGCAGTGGAATTACTGTTGTAATAACCTCAAAACACTCTCAAAGCCGCTGGACCATCAGGATGTGTGTGCCTGTGTGTCTGTGTGTGTAGGTTGACGAAATTATGACCATTTGGGCCTTTGTGAATGACACTTTAGACTGGCTTTGGCAACAACAAATGATGACTCATTACTGATTAATCTTTTGGAAAAATCTCCGCTCTCAACACACAATGCTACGGAGAAAAGAGGTCCAAAAACGACAAGTGAGACAGTTTGATAACTTATCGTGATCAAAGGCTCAGATTAAAAGGAGTGTGAAGCATCATGTTTTGTTCCCATTGTTAGATGACTGGTCTGATTTGGAGGCAAAACGTACGCAATGTGACATTTTACAGATCGAGGCCCTTAAAAAGACTGAGAATAAAAACTAAGATTCCTCCTTTTGGCTCTTTGCAGAAAAAAACTTCAGACAAGTACAGCATGTTTCAACAATGAAAACAATTGAGAAAAGTTTGCTTTTACTATGCGTGTCGTTTTGACCTTTTTATACAATTCTTGTCTATTTCAGTTAGACTAAGCAAAAAAGAGGAAGCTGATGTAGGAAAGAAACATTTTCAGATTAATAATAAACCTCCTTATCTGAAGATATTTAAAATATTTAGATGTATTTTTATATTCCTTCATCTTATTTCATGTTTTAATAGTCCAGGAGAAAACTAGAATGTCACTGCTCATTTTAAAACAAAAACAATTTTTTTTTAACTAATTGTAACGTTTTGGATGCCAACATTCACCTTTCTTACCTTTAATTAACCAGGTTAAAACCCCTTGGAGATCCAGATCTAATTTTCAAGAAAGACTACCATTTCCATAATTCACATCCTAAAAAAAAACCATTTTAGTCTGTGCAACATTTAAATAAGGCTAACAATTGTGCCCTCCAAAGAAATTGCAGCTTTTTGTCAGCAGTTCTTCTTTACTTCTGGTAATCAACCTTTTCAAACACATTTAAAGTTTACCGGTTGTAATAAAAGACAAAGTGAGACATATTTAGGAAAACTCATAAAAAAGCAAAAGTGGAAATGTGGAAAATAGGTTGATATCTTGAAAAAAAAAAAAAAGATGTCCAGTCTAAAACATTCCAGTGAAAATCTTAAAAGCTTTACAAGATGAAACTGAAACTTGACACAACTATCCAACTTAAAAAAAACACCCTTCTGGAAAAGGCTTGATGGTCAGACTGGTCAACGCTAAAACCTCAACTCTATTCATATTTGCTGGATAACATGAAAAAGTCGGCTGGTCACTTACTACAAAATGTATGTGGCCAAGGTGTGACTTCCTAAGAAAGATTAGACCAAATATTAGTGGTGGAACATGTATACTTCTGAGCCTGCATGTATAATTCTGACCCATTCTGAAAATGCACCTTAATTTTTAACTCGCCTGTCCTATTTTCATTTCTTAAAATAATTAAAATTTTTAACTGGTTCATAATCTCACCCTGGAAATTCATTTGTAAGTAAATCTTTAAAAGCTCAAAATTATTGACATTTATGCACATGAGTGAATAAAAACCTTAGTCTGGAACTGTGCTTCAACTTTCAGCAAAAGTCCAGACTGAAATCAGTGAGAGTGAGCACTTTTTCTCTGCTTCCTCATCAACTTCTGATTGCGTGGCGAAGTGGGCTTTCAGAAGCTATTATTTGAGGATAAATATGCAGGGACTTGTTTCTCCCCCATGCTGTTGCATTACCTTGTGTAACTTTGCCTCTCCTGTTCCTTTCACTGTATTATTTTTCTTCCACTGTCACCGGTGTTTCTCTCCAACAAAACAAAGCCTGAATTAATTAACCAGCATGTACAAGAACTCCCAAGAAGAGCTTCTAAAGCACCAATATTTTCCTTTCAACCATGTCTGCCAAAGTCCCTTAGTTTACTGTTCTTAGTGTTTGGCTCCTTAATTTAACCCTATCCAATCCCCCCAGTGTTGCTTTGTCTGCAACCCATTCACACATCTATTTCGGTTCTTAGTTAAAAAAGAAAAGAGTTCACCACCAACCACTGACCTGATCCTCCATCTAGGAAGTGTACATTCAAAAGATTCTGACTTTGTTCCCCCAACAAGTGAACACAATCTAGCTCAACTGCTAAGCAGCAGCTCCTCTGCGGTGTGGAAGTTGCAACTGACTAAAGAACAAAATAAATAGCTGTCTTTATATCAAATGGACGTCTTAATATGAAAATATGAAGTCAAAGAAAACAAAATGGCTGCTAAAACAGGAATCTAGATTTTCTAAATCGTTTAGTCATCTAAACGATTGACATTAATGGATTATAAGAAAAATGTTGCAATTCTATTGATATAGTTAGTTGTTTTAAACGCAATCGAAAAAATAATAATAATCAGTGAACTATGATTATCCACATTTATGCATCAGATATTTCAGCGTATGTTCCCAGTATTTATGTGATTTTTAATAAACTCAAACTCTAGATACAGATCTACTAACAGGGCCCAAAAATGTATCAATCCTTAAAAAAACCTTATTGGTGCATCGTCACAGTTAACATCACTGCAACCGTCGTACTGCTACTCTGAACTACAATCCACTAACGATTATTTTGTACCTAAAGGAAAGCTGGCACCTTGTCAGAGGACAATGCCCAATCACTGCCATCACTAATTTAGGAGCCTGAAATCAAAAACAAATAAATAAAAGCAGCTAGTAGGGGCGAGAAGCAAACTATCGACCACCTCTAAATTGCGAATCAACACTATAGGAATCCAATTTTCCCTAATCTACTTTGTGTGCCGTCATGGTCTGAATAATCTAATTTATACATTTCCAACCACAAAATTAATGAACCAACAAGAGTTGCTGCGCAGAGAAAAAAAAACTAATTTCATAATAGAGTCGAATCCTCAAACAAAGAAAAATTAATTAAGTTGCTTATCAATGCTTACTTTGTTTAGAGAATGTTGTTTTTGGAGGGGGTTCTCAACCTGTCCCCACTTCAGCTGCTGGTGCCTAATAAAAAGAATACCTGCAGGGGGAAAACAGCAGCAGATAGACGCGGATAAAGACGCAAACGGGGGACGAAGGAGGAGGAGGCGGTTGGGGGAGATAAGGCGTCTGATAAATAACGACAAAAGCAAGAAAAACAAGGAGGGACGGCACAAAGAGAACAAATGTAAGTGAAGAATATATTTAACACGTTATCAGATTTTCTGGAGAGTGGAAACAGGAGGAGTTGCATTGACACATTCGCTTTGAGACTGAATTCCTTTAAGGTCGTCATGAAAACGGACAATAAGCCCATTTCGTTTGGCTAGCAGAGAAAACTCCCGCAGCTCCTTTTGAAAGGAACATTTCACCTTTAATGATGCATCTCTGCTGCTACAGCGGAGTGCTGATAAGGATTAGATGGATATGTTTTGGGAGTGCAGCTATTAAATCACAGATGGAGGTTCTGATGGACTGGATTGGAGCCTGAAACAATGACAACTTTCCACCACTGCAGCCTGCCACAAAAGAACAGAGCCGAGCTGTGCCGCGACAGGCTTGGAGCGCTCCGAGCGCAGATGTTAGGCATGACGGTGAGGCAGAGGGTCCGGGCACTTGTTACTCAATTATTTAAGACGACATATCACCCCCACCCACACCCACACCGCAAACGCCAATGAAAGATGGATTCGCTCTCAGCGACGGACCCCAGAATCATCCTTTATCTGCAGCGTCCACCAGCTGGAGTCCAATGCATCAAGGACGCGCACTCTGAGCGCAGGTGGCCATGCTGGCATGCAGCCTGCAGAGGGTATGTTGCTGTCTGAGCAGGAGAAAAATGGTGCCATGTTCACATGCAAGGTTTTTTCGTTCCCCACCCCCTTCCATTCAGCGCCGTAAACAGGTCCAAAATGAACAGATTGGATAATTCAACATGACTCTGCTCGGTGCAGAGACGCTCCAGTGTTTCATGTCTATTTTATCCAAACAATTATGTAACTGGAGGTTCGCCTAAATTCATCCATGCATTTTCTATACATACTTATCCTTCCTCCAGACGGGATTCACCCTAGACATCACAACACAGAGACACACAACTATCTACCTCGCATTTATAGATTTGGTTTATTAGGGATGAAAACCAGTTCAGTACCTTTCAAAAACATCCTTACGTATTGAACCTGTCACGTTCCAACCACAAACTTCAATGTGTTTTAATGGGATTTTATACAGAGCAACACAAAGTAGTGCATAGCTATACATTTCTTTTGCTATTAATTTCTTTTAAATAATCTGATAATTGATATGTGCGTTTGTATTCAGCTTCTCCAAGTCAACACTTTGTCAAAAAAGGGTTTCAATTACAGCTAAAGTTCTTCTGGGTTATATCCATACAAGTTCACCCAATCCAGAAACAGAAATGTTTTACCTCACTGGACCAAATAGAGAAAATCTGAACATCAATTTTCAAATCTTGTCAGAGATTCTCAACTGGACTTCTGCCTGGACTTTGAATAGGCCACTGCAACACTTGAATTGTAACTCTGGCTCAGGGATGAGTGATATGGACCTCAAATTTTATGACATTTTGTGGTCTATTTATTTACTGCATCAGATTTAATCAGTAATAGATAAGAAATTAAAGCACATTCGCAACCAAATGTAGAAAAAACTAATTAGAAAGACAATAAAAAGAGCAAAAGAAGAAAAAGATTGAAACTATAGAGATTTTACACCAAATATTACATTTACTGCTGAGACAAATGTCCATAGAATTGGATGTTGACTGTTTTGAATGTCAGCATCCAAGTAACATCCAGTATAAAACTATCAGTATTTAAGAACAAGAACATCAAACTAACAGTCAAACATGATGGTGCTTTGAAAATCCATGTCCAGTCATCAGTTTGTGACTTTAACCTCGAGCCAACTTGGGCGATGCAGCAAAACAAAGATCCAAAGGATACAAGGAACTCCACCAATAAATGGCTAAAGAAAAATCAATAAAGGTTGTGAAATTAATTTGTCAAAGTTCAAAATCCCTCTGATGTGGCTGGATTAAATCAATCCTGCATAGAAGAAAGAGCCAAAATCCTGATTGAAGAGACTCACTGGCTGTTTCTGAAAAGTTTTAATAGCATCAGTTGCTACGAAAGGTGCCACTAAACTTTTAGTGGCACTAAAAGTTTAGTTTTCTCTAAACTTTTCTAGTTTAGAGAAAAGTTCGTTTTTCACATTTTTTATCAAAGGATAAAAATTATGAGGTTATTTCAAATTTCCATCAACCTTTTCTACTGACACTTAAAAATGTGCATAAAAACTCCTTCATGGAAACAGCTACTGTGACTGAAAGGTATTTTTAATGGAACAAATTTGCTTTGATCTTGTGTTTGTTGCTTCTACTTCTTCTTTGGTCCAAACTATTTTTTTAAGAAACAGATTGCCCTACCTTAACTTGTCAAGATGGCAAAACAAACCGGAACACACCTGCTCCCAGTGTGAACATGCAATTGGAACTGGTAGGGTTAAGGTGTGGGCAAAAGTTGAAAGAGGACAGAGCCAATCAAAACTCGGCACACTACTCTGCTTTACCACAAACCTTTGAAGTGAAGAGCATTTGTCAGGATCATGGCTCCAGCTTTAGCCTTGATTTCTGCCTCCAGAGGAGCCATTTCCTTCCCACTGAGCGCAGCCTCAGCCCACTCACGCAGCTGCTTCAGGTCAGTCTTGGCGTCCCCCTTCCCTAGCGTCTGGTGCTGCAGCCTGAACCGGCTCTGGATCTCCTTCGCGAAACTGATGGCAGGAGCCTGCTTGGTGAACACACCAGAGGATGCGTGGATCTGGAAGCTAGTCCCGTTAGCTTTAACGAAGCTCTTCAGCGCCATGGAGAGCAGTTCCCCGACCGCCTCTTTGGTCCCAGACGGAGGCTTGAGAAGTTCTCGAATCTGCTCGGCAGTTTTACCCGCCGAGCCTTCAGACAGCGCCTCAAGCGAGGACGCCAAGAGGAGAGGGGAGAAGAGCGTGTTTACAGAGATGGGGTCAGAGCGCAGGGCCTGGTAGAGGCGCACGCCCAGAGGCCAGCTCGGGTCATTCACAGGAGGACGAAGAGAGGGGCTTACTGAGGCGGCGGGGTTCTTTGATGATTCAGTGATGCTGCTCTGCACCAGGAGGACAAGCAGAGAAACCAGGAGGCAAACGGTGAGTCTGAACAGCATGGCGGACCTGCAGCAGAGCACAAAACGATAAGGGAGTCTGAGGCTGTGCTCATTACAACCTTCAGGAATTTAATGTGACAAACGCACGTCACTGCAGAATTATGAATTGAAAAGAAAATTACATACAAAGTGATGTACGTTAGCATTCAGCCCCATTCAATCCGATACCTCGAAGTGAAATCCAATTTAACCACCTGCTATCAGAGATCAGAGTCAAATCAAGTCAAGTTTATTTGTAAAGCACATTTCAGCAATATGGAAGGTATTCAAAGGTACATGAAGGCAACTTGTTTTGGCTGTTTTGCAGTTTTCTGGAAGTTTGTTCCGGATTGGTGGGGCATAAAAACTGTATGCTGCTACTCCATGCTTGGTTCTGGGGAGACCTGAGTGGTCTGTAAGGCAGTTACAACAACAGCAGGTGTTTACTGACCCGTTAAATGATTTTATAAAAGCAAAAGTATTTAAAGTCTGTTCTCTAAGCTATTAGGAGCCAGTGTGAGAACTTTAGAAAAAAGGTGCAAACCTACAAAAACATGGCCGTCCACCTTATCTGACAGGAAAAGAGCATTAATTATAGAAGAAGCCAAACAAGGTAACTCTGGAGAAGCAATTAAGAGCCTGGACTTGTATTTCTTATCAGGAAGGATTTAATGCCACAAAAACTGCCCAAAGCACTTCAAGAAACAACTTTATTTGAAGATCGACATGCTTTGGCTTGTGACCTTCAGGAAATAATCAGAGAGGCATTGAAGAGACCCGTCGTAACTCTGGAGTAGCTCTGCAGAGCCACATGGTAGTCTGTCCAAAACACAACTATTATTTCATTAATAGTTCCCTCCACAAGTCTGGGGCTATGAAAGGGTGGTAAAAGGGAAGCCATTGTTGAAAGAAACCCATAAGAAGTTTACGGCTGCAACATGACAAGAATCTGAAAAGCTTCCAGGGGGGAAGAAAACACTTGAGCAGCTCTCTGTATGTGTGCGTTACGTGGAGGATGAGAGGAACGCGCCCCTCTGAGTTACAATGCAAGCAGAAGAGTGCAGCTCTATTCTTCACGCAAACCGGCGTCCCTTAGAGCAGCTACTTTAGCTCGCTGTTAATATTTGAGATAAAGCTATATAAACAGCCTGAGGGTTCCCTCTTCGCTGTTAAAACGTGTACACGCGCAAAGCGCTCCCGCAGAGCCGCAGCATCGAAACTGGAGTTTTTGCAAATTCCTCCCCGCTTGATAATTATCTCTCCTGCAGCGCCAAAAAATCAAAGTACGACAATTAAGTTTGATGAAGTTGCAAAAAAAAATGAAGAAGAAGAAGAAAAAACCTTTTCAAACTGAACAAGCGGGTGAAATTGATACACTAAAAAGCATTCATGTTGTGGAGGGGTGTTGGGGGGGGGGGGAGGAAAGAAAACCCCGAGTTATTGATTGTGAGGAGACGGGAAACATCTGCCGTCTGGTTCTGCCTACTCTGTTCTGATTTCCAAAAAAAAACAACCTCCTGACGACAAACAGAGAGGAAACAGAGGAGAATGGCTCGATGTGTTCATATTTACCGTTAATTAATTCACTCGTCTCTCCCCGCAGCTCTTCTTTCTTTCTTTCTTTATTTATTTCTTTCCACCTGAGCCTCCGGAGGAAGTGAGAAGTGGGACCGAACCGGAGGCTCAGACGTGGCAGGAAAGAGAGGATGGATTTCTCCTGCTTTTCTCCAAACCTCCAGGCTCAGCGGAGCGCAGTGAGCCAGACTGAATGTGACGCTGAATGGAAGTAGTCGCAGTTTCCAACTTGTTGCAAATGTAGGTTTTCCTATTGTTGTGCGCCTTTAATGAACACGGCGTGTTAGACACTTCAATGGCAATTTAAGAACTGAATGAATAAGGCTATAAAATCTATATAAAGCACGATTTAAAGCGATAAATTGAGAGTGTGGAATAAATATTTTTTCAGTACATTTAAAACTAAACTTTCCTCACGTATTAAACCTGTTTCTGAGAGGAGGAGGCTGCAGTTCTCCTATTTATTCAAGCGGGGTCACTACTGATCTTCTCCTTGCCTCCTCAGCAATCCTGTTAGAGTTTTCTTCTTTCTGGCCACTAAACGTGACACACACACGTCGGTGCTTATGAATATGAACTTGCAAATATGACGCAATTTGCAGTCAGCGCCACTGGTGGGGAGCTGGTCCTGATTTGACAGGGCCGGTCCATCGCAGAATGTGGCCCTGAGCAATATCTGATCTGCTCAGATGTTGGACATAATATACATCCAAAATTATTCATACCGTATGCAGATTTAGTTATATTATATTATTATTATTATTACTTCAACATCAACTTTTATTTCTGTTAAAAAATAGGCAGGTAGCCCTTTTTAAAGATAAAAAAATATTCAGTCCTATTAAGGATCAACATTTTTTATCTTTTTAAGAGGTTCAAATTTATTGAAAACAGTTGGGAAAATTAAGATTATTTTAGGGATTAAATTTGCCAGGGATTTGACATTTGGGACACAATCCCCATTATACCAATATATTAACCTTTTAACTTTTTCCATCTAATATAATGACAGTAAATAATTGCAAATTAATTTACATTTATTTTATACAAAAGCATTCCATAAAAAAAAAAACATTAAAGTAAAATATATTAGTTAATTATAAATTAATTAGTGTTAGCTAAATATTTATCATGTCCTGTCACATGTCGCGCTTAACCCCAAATTGCCTACCGATCTGCGTATTGGTGTATAAATGTGTGTAAAGCGCTTTGGGTGGTCAAAAAT
>CAEFZY010053692.1:0-14159 GCA_903066815.1 Brachyrhaphis roseni | reverse complement strand
GTAATCTCTTTCAAATGATCAAACACTGGCCTTCAACACCAAGGCTCATTTCTCTTCTTTTATGATCAGTTTTAGTGATCATAAAATCCTTTTTGCCCTGACAATAATTCTCTGTTCTTGTCCTACTTCTGCCTCCGTGGCCGTGTGGTCAAACCTGACGTAGGTCTGGTTTCTCTGCCACGCTATGGTACCATTACTGAAGCTATTCTGCTTTCTCTGCATGATGCATTTAATTGTTTTTTTAGCAACATTTTTCATGAGGTGTTGCTGAAATCATGCCTTATAGCAAAATGATCTGCAGCTATGAGCACCTTTTTTATTTTTACCTGACCAGTATCTGATGTCATATTGAAGTGCTTCATAAAAAGATGACGTTCATGTTTAAAAGTTCAAGTGTAAAAACTATTTAACTATTTAAGCTTCTGTTCTTATTTTCTTTCTGAAAATGTTGCATCGATTTCTGGTCTGAGATCTGGTCAAAACTGTGACCACTTCTCACAGTTTTTATAGACGCCAGCTCTGACTTTTAGTGAAAACCACAGCGAATATAGATACTTACACTTACGTTTGACTTTATCTCACGCTGAGCTGCTAAACCACACAAACCCTCAGCTTGCTCAGTTCTAATTCCCCAGCAAGGACTCAGGCAGAAACCTCCAGTTGCATTTCTATGTCTTTTTGTCTTTTGTTCTGCCGCCCACAAAGATGGTCTCACCAAAACGAAAACCCTTCTGCATTTCACCTCTCCTTTCAAATGTAAATTGTAGCAGAGAAATGAATCAGCTACCGACTTGTGTTGATTTGATCTGACTCTGTTTTGTGATGGTTTTTTGTACCATAACTGTTCTCTTTGTCTTGTGCCCTTTTTTTCTCAGAGCATCTACCATCCTCTGGTGTCTCTTACTTGCACAGAGCTTATCTACAGAAACAGATCAGTGTTGCACTGTCAGATGATTATCAACGCTTTCAAACCCAGAAAGAAAGAGAGGTACCTATGCTTCTGCTGCATCCCCTTTTCTGCACAACACAGATGACCAGCAGGGCGATCACGACAAGGACGAAAGATGACGCCCCCACAACGATCCACATCCACAAATTCTCATTCTCATTCTGGTCATTTTCTTCCTTTTGGCTGGTAACTGAAAAAAGATTACATTTGTATTATTAAACAACAGTCCTATTTGATAGGCTGAGATCAGTGTCAGGATGTGGGTGTTGTATGCACAGCAATCATCTAATCAAATATTAGCCAAATTCTTCCTCTTCCTGTCCATTAAAAGAACAGTAGAGGAAACTTATGACCCCAGTTTCAAGTTGAGTCAACAAGTATCACTAGGGAGTCAATAAAGCAGAGTAAAATAACACAAACAGCATCAACAAGTAAGTACTTTTTTTTATTATTTGGTGCAGGTAGCATCATAATTGTTCAGTTTAGTTCAGTGTAGTTCAATTTCTCCATACATGGGGTCCTGCCCTTTAATTTGGCAATCACTGATTTAGTGCTACATGTAGAACCATCTAAAATATGTGTTAAGTATGTAATTAAGCAAATAATCAGGGTTGATGTGTTAGCTAGGAAAATCATTGTATAAAGTTCTTTGCAGGTGTAAATTTCAGTTGGCGCTGCCACCATCCTAGACATTTAAATGGCACCTACAGTGGAAACAACAACCAACTCAGATTTCATTGAGACCTAAAGACACAATTGTTAATCAGAGCTGAGATCTGGTCAACACGCCCGCTCACGCATTCATGCACACACACCTTGGCTTTTCGTCGTTTGTGACTGAACCGTTGTTTTTTCCATAAAGTTCTCCACTGTAACAAAGCGGCATGAGAAGCATTCATTCAGTTAGTGCAAGCCATAATTTTAGGATTATCCATTAATTAATTCATTCATTAGGTTAAGCATAATCACGGCAGGCAAGCAAAAGTGCAGCATTTGTTTCAGCGAAAATGTTAATTTGTGCTTAAATATATTTGCAGTACTGTGATGTGTTTGTAAGCATTTTTAGTACATGCTGCTAAATAAAGTACAAACATAAAGAGCTTGGAAATATGTATTAAAAACAAGTACAGTATTGTTTGATATAGAAATGAACAGATATTCTACATTGGCAGATGATAAGTGCCTATGTGTCTACTTACAACCACATCATAGCAGTACTGAGTGTAGACATTGAATATATGAAAATGTAATCTGGAGTACTTACATGCTATTTCTGTTTTGTTGCTGCGAATTTCACTTAGAACAGGAATCTCTACTGTGACTTCGCAAGAGTAAAATCCGTAGTCTCTTTTACTAATATTAAATAACTTGCATGTACTTTGGCATCCATCTGTGGTGGAGTTGCACTTTGTTGAATTTGTGGCGTTAGAACAGTTTTTTTCTAAGGGCTTGTCAGTTTGATTAAATCCTTTGAAACAAAACTTGACCCGACACCTTTCTGATTTGTTGATTGGTATACAGCAGTGTAAAGTCAGAGAAGAACCCAAAGGGACATTTTCTTTGTTTTCTCTTGTATTCAGATATATATCGTGCTCTCTTGGTATCACCAGGGTTACTCCTGCCACTAGAAATATGAAGAAAAACAAGAGTTAAGCTTTCTTCAAACAAACATGCAAAAGTTTCATCTCTAAACACGTTTTGTCATACAGCTTTGTTTTTCTCTAAAGTCTTTTTTGATCTTTTAAGGTTCAACTTGTACCTGTTAGCAACGCGACAATTGCGCATTTGAGCCACATCTTCATCCTGCCTTGAGAGCGGTGGTCGTCCTCAGAGTCTCATCCTGTCTCGGCTGTCTTCCTCTCTGCATCAAACCGAGCTGCACGCTAGACGTGTGTGTGGGGGTGGGTGGAAGGAACGGAGGAGTGGCTTTCTGCTAAAGGGCTGTAAGAATGGAGGTGACTTTACTGGAGGACGCTGACTGTAGTGGAGGTGAACATAAAACCTATGTTAGATGGAAAAGAGTGTAGGCTGTCAATAATAATAAAAAAAACTGAAAGAAAAGCAGAAGGAAGCTGGTTTTTTTTAAACCCAAACTGTTGTTTCATAAGTGCCCCGAGTCAGAGGGCTTCAAAGTACATGTACAACCCACATTTCTAAAGATGAATATCCTGCATGCTTCTGCGTCTCGGTGTGCCTCGGAGAGATAGACGTACATGAGCCAACTTGCTTCATGCCATGTAACACAGACAGGTACCTCATTGATAGCTAGAGTGTGTGAAACCTCCTGTGGGTTTTGGTGCAGAAGGTGCTAAAACCTATTTCACATTATCCCCGCAGTCACCTGAAAATAAACATTTGGCTTCCTGTGAAAATAAGTAAATATGAACTTTCCCTATCAACTTCCACTCTTAAAATACAACAGAGACAAGAACGGCCATAGACGATGGCATGTTGAAATGCAATCAAATTTAACTTGAAGAAAAACACACAAGAAAATTGCTATTTGAAACAAGTTTATCTTGATATTTAAAAAAATAAAACCTGTTCGTTGCACTTCAAGAGCAGAGTTGCTCTTTTTTGCTTTCCGTTCATATCTGTGAGGAAAGATGAAAAAAAAAAGGTCAGATGAAGAAGCGTCTGAAGATCGTAGGGGGATGTCAAACTTCTGCAACCTCAGCCTTTCTGATCTTTCGCTGCACACTGAAAGTAGGTCCTATCTTATGCACAGCAATATTCTTCGGACTGTTTGCTTAGTTGACCGACTCTCACTTACATAGATTTAAATTGGTAATATAGGTGAACAGATTTAACATAGTTAAATAGTAATAGTGTAAAAATACAGTAAGCTTACAGAAATGTGAAAATGGCTCTTATTGCAAACTGACCTCATTGTATTTAGATGGTTTATGTGTTATCTGAGATATAATGAGAGTGATTATATCTCGATCATACAGGCTGAATTTTGTTTTCCACTGTTTTAACCTCATTTAGTAAGTGCTTCATATCTAATTTCTCAAAATCAGATAATTTGAGAAACTAGTCAAATTACCTGTCTAACAACATGAAACAGACAAAAAGATTTATTGTCTTGAAAGAACTCAAAAACAGATGAGGAAGAAAACTTTTTTTAATTCTTTATGATCCCATTTAATGCATAGATACCCATCATCACCTACGAATTAAGAAAACTGAAACACTTCCCAAGGAGTCGATCAAAACTGTCTGAAGAGAGCATTAAGACTTTTGAGAAAATATTCTGAGGACCGAGAAGTAAAAAAAAAAGAACATTTCAGAAGGTTTTTACATCTGTGGTACAACAGACATCACACAGTCAGACACGGTGGTGGAAGTGTAATGCTCTGGGGCTGCTTCGCTGCTGCAGGAATTATAGGGATTTGCTTTGACTGACTCAGCCATGAATTAGACTCTTTTGCAGAAAATCTTAAAGAAAAACGTCTGGCCGTTGATGTGTAACATTAAAATCCAATGAAGCCGAGTTGCGGAAGCTGGAAAATGAGACGAAGCTGTAATATCACTTTGAATGACTCAAAATAATTCAAGTTTTGGGGTGGCCTAGTAAAAGTCATGACTTCAATCCTGGAAATTCTATGGCAGGACTTTGATCAGATCTTGCTCCTAAAAGAAAAAAAGGAAAACATTGTGGCTAAATTAAAACAATCCTGCAAGACTCATTACTAAGTTATCTCAAACTTTTGCTGGTGGTTGTTGCTGCTAAGGTAAAATCATTTAGTAGCTGAAAACTGTATTTTTTATTTTGTCAGGTTTTCTTGTTTGCACTACTTTTTATACAGTCATTCAGTTGTAGTAATGGAGTAAGATGAAGTTCAGATTAACTGGAAATTATTAGTAATTTTGCTGAAAAAGAGCAGAAGTGAAACAAGCCTGAAGAAGAAGTAAAAGTAACAGAAACATTTGTTTTAAGCAACTACAATCACCCTATGAAGAAACATAAATCATACCACGCTCATAGTATGAGCTGCCACTATGAAACATAAATAACACAGTTTTTCAGTTCCAAACAGCAAATTACTCATGTTGTGCATTGATAATTCCCCTTACGTATGTGGTTTTTCTAACGGGTGGGGTTTTGCGTGTTTTTATCATACCTAGCTTTGAGTAAAACGGCCGCTTTAAATGACCTTTATTAACTATTTTTAAAATGATAAGTACACAATGCAATCCTCGTCACATAAGCACAGAAAAAGTTACGTCATGGTGAGTGACATAATTAATGATTTCTTACAGTTTCCATCCAGAACTGCAGAAGTTAGTTTTGGGCCAGAGGGATGGCTCGGTGGGGCGTTGGAAGTGAGGAAGTGGAAAGTCTGGTGGTAAAACGTTACAGCTACAAACCAGATGAGATGGTATAGCCGTGTTCAGGAAGCACAGAACAAGCCACAGCACCGCTGAGCAGAGCTGAGGTGGGCTGTCGTATTACGCTGCAGACAGAGAGCCCTCTTCACAAGGTGCAACTCTGAACAACACACGTATCTGAGCTACAAAAACAAAACAACAACAAAAAACTTGAATAATGGAGCAAATTCACAGACTCTAAAGTCCTCTGCTCAATGTTAAGCTGCAGCAGAATAGAAACCGGATGACTGGAAGTTCATTACTTGTTCAGATCAAAATGAGATCATACGAGATAGCAGAAGAACCCAAACCTTTTTATTAAATAAGTGAAATTGTTGGCATTTTGTGCCCTGACTTGACACGGAAAGAAAAACATATTATGATATTTTCAAAAGAGAAGTACTACTACCCAGCTCTTCCAGTGAGAGAAGAGGAAATATTGGGCAATCACTCTCTAGACATCCAGAGACTGACTATTATTATTATTATTATTATTATTATTATTATTATTATTATTATTATTATTATTTTATTTTATTATCTTAAATTCAGAAAAAATGAATGAGGCACATTGTAAATTTCAAGTCTTTCAACAGATTCTCTGGTTTTACTTGTAGACTTTAACTAGACCATTCTAACTCCTGAATAATTTCTATTCAGACCATTCTATCGTGGCCTGGCTGTATGTTTAGAGCAGATGTTATGTTGTACGGCGAACATTTTGACAGGTTTCAAGCCTCAAACTGCTTTTCCCTCCTGTGTTGCCTTTTGTTTCTGCTCCGTCCGCCTTCCTATTAACTCAGACCAACTTCCCTGTCTCTTCTGAAGAACAGTACTTCCACAGTATTTTGCTCCCACCACCAATTCTTTCTGTGGGTCTGACGTGTTCTGGGTAATATGTAGTGTTTCTATGGCTGCTACCAGTGGCTGTCTGCACGCAAGTCAAACGTGTCTCTATTGGTCTTGTTTGACCAGTTACTTCTTCATGGTTTGTGGCAAACTGTGAACATGAATATGGTTGCATGGCTAGATTTGTGTAGCTCACTTCAGAAATCTGTATATAAGGCCTGAGTCCTGTGTCCCGTCATGGGTTTGGGTCCAGGCCCGATGACCTTTGTCGAAGGTCTTCCCCCTCTCTCAAAGAAATACTGCTAGAGCCTAAAACCTTAAAAGAAAATGTAAAAGGCACAGTAAATATTGCCATATCACATCTGCAGCTGTAATCACATCTGATCAGTTGCTTCAAGAATTGATTATATTTTAATGTTTTGATGATTTCAAATAGCTTTGCTCCATTGTACTTTTCAAAGACATTGAACTGGAGATGGATCTACCAGAGTATTTGTGCCTTCAAGTTACAGAAGGGACTGTTAATCAGCAAGTATTTTATTATTTTTTTTATTTCAGTGGATGAACATTTTCATGTATGTTTTAATGCAATGTTTAAACTTTGAGCTATCAGCAATCTCTCAAAAAATTTTAGCTAAAATTTGGTGTTTTGTTTTTTTGTTTTTGACACTTTTTTTTGGACAGTTTATTTCTTATTAATTTTTTTTAATTTGCATTTTTTTAAGTTTTCATTATATTATGCTGAATCCTTTGTGTTATTGTTATTTAATCTTTTAATTTCAATGTATTCACTTGGTTTTACTTATTACTATTATTGTTACTATTAGCAGTAATAGTGAAGACAAATTAGTTTTATCATTCATCTTCATTTTTCTGTACTACATCATAGTGATTGAAAAAAATACATTTTATCAATTTAATTCAGTTAAATTAATATTGTCAGTGACAACAACAACAACAAAGAGTTAAACTAACCTAAGTCGGGAAGTAAATAAAACAAATAAAAATTAAGAACTGTGCAGACAACAGAGGTTAGTTTGCACGACAGAGGAAATGTAATTGTTCTTTGTGATGATGAAGATCATGACGATGAAGATGATAAAAGATCATACTTCTTCTTCAATAAGGACTGAAGATTAAAAAAAAAATAGAAAGTGTACAATCTGAAGACTGAGGTAGAAATAAGATTACAAATTTTAAATAACGGGGAAAATAAATGAATAAATAAAAAATACTGAAAAGTGCTTGTTGTTGTTATTATTATTATTATTATTATTATTACTAACATTAAAATTCACTGCAGATTAATCTGTCCAGGTATTTTCCATTAATCTCTTTCTCAGGTCACAACTCAGGAACTTCACTACCCACAATCCTGTCCCGGCGCATGCGCTTTAAGCACTACGGCACAAAGGCGTTGGTGATCGGTGTCCGCCCGAAGATGCGTTACACTCCGGCAGCATCAGTACCAGTTCCGCCGTGCTAAAACACCACCAACCGGGGGACGGAGGGGGAATACGGTCGGTGTTTGCGGCTGTAGCGGCGCCGGTGCATCTGGACTGGAGGATGGGAGACCAGAAGGTGGGCTGTGGCCGGAGAAACAGGTGTCTCTGATGGGGGGGAAAGGACCGTCTTCAGGGCGTAGTGTACAAAGGAAGCAGGCGGACGGGCTGCGAAATTAACCAGTCGTGTGAATGTGGGACTGAATTGGGAGTTGCCAGTAGTTTAATTGGTTGAAATGTTAGCTGTCGTGGTTTATCGACGGATTATTACCGTAACAGTCCCGGACGGGAGGAAGGGGGGCCTTGTCGCAGCTCTTCTCACGACAACAAACATTTGTTTATTAATGAATGGGCTCTTTCTCTGTGGGTGGACAGCAGGGGAGGGCTGACCTATCAGAGGTCTGATCTGGGTAACAATGTGAGTCCACTCCCATCCGTGAATCATTGTGTGGGTGCATTATTATCAAATTATAGATGCGCATCCTGCCGCTCCTGAAGTGTCCTCCCTCTGAAGTGGATGAAAAGGGAGCTCAGAGCCTAAACCCATGTGTGTCCACTTCAGCTTAGCTCTTATCAACTGCTGGAGGAAAGCGACTGGTTAAAGGAGAACGCATGCATAACCTCAGCTTTCTTTGTGCTTTCCTTAGGAGTCTCTGCGTAAGATCACTCACACGCTGGCCGTGAAGAATGAGGAGATCTCCAACTTCATCTGCACCCTCAAACAGAGCCTGGAGAACTTGGAGGTACAGGCTCTTCTGAAGGGACCGTGTCCTGACGCCACGTTCCCCCGATTCTAAATAAAAATCCTTTTGTTGGTTGCTGTGACTCCAGGCGAACTCCAACCGGGTGCAGGACGATCTGCAGTCTGAATTCGGCTCCCTACACGCTGCTCTGGATGAGATGAAGGAGAACATGGTGACGCGGATCAAGCAGGAAAGAGCCAGCCGCACGTATGAGCTGCAGGTAACCGCTGCGCACATTGCAGTAATATTTCAGAAGTACAACTGCCAGTTAAAAATTGTTGGGTTTTTTTTTGTCATTTAACAACTTGGAACTTTTATTGGGATTTTTTTGAGCGGGTCCAACAGAAAGCAAAACATAATCTTGTTTTGTTTCCTCCTTTTTGGGGAAAATGTGGCATGTGTTTTTATTTAGCTCCTCCTGAGCCAATAGAGCCACATACAGCTGCATCTTTATCTATTCTGCTTTGCAACTCTTGACTTTGACTAGGCCTTTCTAACACATGGACACGCATTCAAAGCAGCCTCTTCGCATGCTGGTTGTGTTCACCTAATACTTTTACACCCTATGCTCCTTTTTTAAAGCTTTGTATTCATAAAAGCAAGTAAAACATTTTTTTCTTCCATCTCACTTGTATGCACTTCTTTGTGTTGGTCTGTCAAGTAAAATAAAGATTAAAACAATGAAATTTGTTGTAAATTGACAGTTTGGACCAGGCAATGAATACCTTTGCGAGGCATCAACATAAGTACGTCAACTGCAAGCAAATTATTTATTTCATGGCTTCCAGTATAACTGAAAAACAAAGAGAACAGACTTAGACAACACATGACGGTCATAATGCATCAGCGTAGTTTTCAAAATGGCTCCGGTTTTTTCTCCACTCTCTCAATCTTTTGTGTTCTTTCAGCTGTGTAAGAAAACCAGCCGCTGCTTTGCTTCTGGCCATTTCCTCGTAAAAATTGTACCGTTAATTACCCTGCAGATGAGGATCTGCTGACATTAACGGTGTCAGGTCTTGTTGCAAAGCCAAACGACAAAATGTTTTGTGGCATTAATCAAGCGTTTTACAGCTTTAATTCACACCTAACTGCTGATGCTAAAAAAAAATGTTCATATTAAAGGGATATTCGTTCAGGATTCTGCTGCCCCGGGACCGCGCTGTGACTCTCAAATGATGCAGGGAAGCACAGCAGCCTCATTATGCTGAAAACAATCGTGAGAATCTAACAGATGTACTCCTCTGTGTTTTTCGTTCTCTCTCTCTTTGCCCCCACAGAATCAGCTGTGCGCCTGCTCCAAAGCCCTGGAGAGCTCGGAGGAGCTGCTGGAGCTGGCCAATCAGACGCTGTGCTCCTCGGAGATGGACGGCTTCACCCAGGTGACCGACCCTGCTGGCGGCTGTTGCTGCTGCTGCTGCTGTAACGCTGCTTCCCTCCTACTCGCTGTTCATCTGAACATCTTCATGCTGAGTACCAGCATCCAAAATACGAACGAATCTGCTACACACGTGCAGCAAGTTGATCTCAGCAACTTTTCATGTTAAGCAAAAACACAATGGACTCAGTTTTGTCTCCGTTCCGTATCTCTTCTCTCCTTGTTTCTTCCCTCCTCTCTGTGCTTCTCGTCTCCAGGCGGCCAAAGACATTAAGGATAGGTACGGTACTCAGACATCTATTGCTTACCTTTTTCTTTCTTTTCTTTTTTTTTTTTTTTTTTGTCATAGTCTCCTGCGAGCAGTGAGCCATCTCATAATGTAGCATTGCATGCATTCAGACCTGTAGCCACCACACCCATGTGTTAGACAATAAGCATGCTCTTGTTTGGTCTGTACCATCTAGTGTCAGCCCCTCCATGGATGAACCCTGATCCCTCTGTAGCTCTGCTCAATTTATTAGATACAATCGTCTTTTTTCAATCGAATAATAGCAGGCGCTTGTTTCCACTCCATGTTTTGTGTGTTTGTTTGTTTTTTTCTTTTGTCCGTCCCCGTTTCTGCAGCGTGACGATGGCCCCGGCTTTCCGTCTCTCCCTGAAGGCGAAAGCCAGCGACAACATGAGTCACCTGATGGTGGACTTCAGCCAGGAGAGGGAGATGCTGCAGGGGCTCAAGTTTCTCCCAGGTTTGCTCCACTTTTTCTCCAAGAGAGAGCCGCTGCCTGAAGCAAAATGCAGATGCATCTCAGTGAAGTGGAACGGAAAATGAAACTCGTAAAACTGAAATCGAGGTTTCCATAAAGGTTGTCAGTAGAACGAAGGGCGGCTGCTCTGACTTTGGACTGATTGGAAACCAAAGCAGTTGGGCGTCTATGCCGCTCCGCTCTTCATCCAGATCCATTTGACTTTGATTTCCAAATAACAAAAAAGATGCGGCGCTTTCAGACCTCAAATAATGCAAAGAAAACAAGTTGATATTCATTTAGAAACAACAATACTGATGTTTTTAACTCAGGAAGAGTTCAGAAATCAATATTTAGTTGAATAACCAGGAGGTTTTCAATGTGGTTCAGTGGAGTTTCTCTTCATTTTTCCAGAGCTGTATGTCCTGTATGTGGTTCTCACTGTCTTTTCATACCACGGGTTTTCCTTTCTCTTAACTCTTCTTTTATTTTTCTTGAATAAAGCACTCTGAGAACGTCCAACCTGTTTAGTAATGACCTTCAACAGCTTACTTTAATTAATGGAGGGCGTCTACTGGAGGACAATCCAGTTTCTTTCCATTGAATTACTGAAATTATTTTTTTTTTTTGTGATTCTAATTTACTGAGATGCATCTGTAGATGTTCACATGGCCACCGGTGTCTAATTTAACCTCATAAAGTACAGAATTTTCTCTACATTTCGTCATTACCTGTGTTTATGTTTGCAACTCTTCATGAGGGAATTTTCCTCTGGCCATTTATCATATTTTATAAATAAAAAATACATCCTGTCTCTAAGTAGTTAGCTATTAACTAATATGTTGATTCATACTTCCATGTGTCTGAAAGTACACATGAAAGTGTACTTTCATGTACACTTTCATGTTTGATTTTCTAAGTGCAATATCTATCACACTTAGATATTAGTGTGACATCTAAGAGGCTTAGATATCACACTAAGAGGCTTAGTGTGATATCTTTTTTTATATGTGTCTTTCCTGTGAAGAAAGACATCACCCCTCAGATATTTCAGTCAGAAAACTATTTACGGCATCTCTATGACGGTGGAGAGCATCGTGGCTCCAACCTCTGTACAATCTGCTGTGATCGCATAGAGATAAGAGAGACAATGTGTCCTTGATTCAGGAATCCCAGAGTTATGAATGTTCTCAAGCTAGTTTAGTTTGATTGCGAGGAAATCTTGACAGAGGATCTGTCCTGAAATCTGGAGAGGAAGTTTTTGTCCTGGGATCCCTCAGGGAGCTTTGAAGTGAGAAATCTGATGGAGAGCAGAAGTTGCTGATCTGGATTCACATAAAGTTCTCATGTATTTCTACAAACTCTTTAATAACACCGCTCCCACATCAGAGGCAGCTGCTGACGTGTTTATGAAGATAACTTCACAGATCTGTAGCCATCCTTTGCACCATTTAAGATGTCTTGGAAAATGTAATGATTTAAATGCCCATGCATTTACTTAAACATTAAGAAGCTTCAAACTGGAGTTAAATAATGAATCAATTCATCAGTTTTTCACGGTCTACATGATTTCTTTTTAACTTACTAATGATTATGATGCTCCAGGATTTGCTTTTCCAGCTGCATTTTCTGATAACCAAGTTATAGCAAACTTGTTTTCACAAGAAACAATTCAGCTTTATATTTATTTTTTGGCTAAGCTCTGTCTGATTTGGCTTGCAGTTTTTAGTAAACACACGTCTTTCTCCTGCTGACGATGTCATGTAAAGCAGTTGCAGGTTAGTGGTACTATTTCTATCTTTTTGTTTTATAACATTGATCATTTAACTCGCAACATAGTTCAGTACAGTTCAAATTAATTTTGTCCGGGCAAAACTCTCAGACGTTTGTCCTACTGATAATTTCGATGATTTAAAGTGTCTCTGAATTAAAGTAGCAAAAAAAATCCAAATATTTATTTTCTTAACTAAAAGCCAGAACTAACTTTTGGGCTTATTGAAAGTACTAAAAAGTTACTTCATCACAGTTATCGCCCATATTGATACAGAACTGCAAATGCACGAGGTTTCACCTGTGCAGCAAAAATATTCAAGCTACTTTGTCTTCAGTTTACCTCGTTTCTGTCGTCTTATTAAAGCACTGTCTTTACATTTCAAAATTATTGTACTCAACCTTAATTGAGTGATACTAACTTCCTTCAGAAACTTGTAGGGTTACAAAAGGTTGCCCAGCAAGCAACCTGCAAAAGTAAAATTAGATCTTCTAACGATACAAAGGTGAGAAAAAGTGCACAGAGCGAGGGCCTTTGTCTGCAGCACAGCCTGAAAACGGAGCTTGGAGCCAAACAAAGGCTTTGTGTCAAACATGTGGACTTCCTGCGATGTGCTCCACTTAGCCGGCAAGTATTACAATGAGTCAAATGACGACTCATAGTGTGAAAGGGGTCGCACTCTGAAGGGAAACCACAAAGATCTGTCATTTCACACCTGTACAAGGAACCTTGGTTTTGAAAACTTAACAGGGATTTCATAGTCGGAGGAGTTGGGGCCACCTGTAGCTGCTGTTCGCTGCTCGTTTTACTGTTTCATGATGTACAGCTGTTAACTGGTCAGCTGTCAGGAAATGGTTTTTGTAGACTGCAAGCTTTTTGCCCTTGGTGGAAAGTGTGCATTGTTAACCGCACAGTCAGCCTGACTGGTGGAAGTCTGCCCCCTGGTGGGAGAACGTGATGCCTGAAACTGTCCTGTGATTTCAAATTACAATAAGAGACAAGCTCTTTTTGACCTTTCCAGAACCTGTTTCTGTTCTGAAATGAGTCTGAGGGGAATTGTCACCCGCCCTCGCCCTCCTCGTTTCAGTTCCCGCCACTCCAGAGATCCAGGTGTCAGAGTGCCAAGTGTGTGACAACACCATCTCTATTGTCTGGACCCTTCCGGAACCCGACAACAAGATAGAGCACTACATCCTGGAGCACCGCCGAACGAACCACGAGGGCCCGCCGCGTATCAGAGAGGACTACCCCTGGATGGTGTTGGAGGGGATCCGGGAGACGGAGCACACGCTCACAGGTAGCAGGAGGCCAGTGGCCAGAGAATCGTGGCTAAACTCTGACCAAAGTTACTCAGTGCTCCTTTTTTTTATTCTCAGGCCTGCGCTTCGACACCCGCTACATGACGTTCAGAGTGAGGGCGTGCAACAAGGCCGTGGCCGGGGAGTTCTCCGAGCCAGTCACAATAGAAACCCACGGTGGGATAACCAGCAGGGCCGCAAACTTACTATTAGTTTAGTAATCGATTAATCTGATAATTAATGGGATCACAAACCTGACACATTCTGCAGATTTTTTTTCCATTTCACCATTTAAGCTTTTTTTTTATTCAACATTGGAAATTAATTGAAATATGTAAATGACTCAGTTTCTATTTGAATTTTTTTTTATTGCTGTTTTCATGCCTAAAATGCAATAACAACATTTCTTTAGTGAACGCTTGATCATTTATAGCAAAAGATGCCTCTGCAGCTAAAAAAGACTTTTAACATTAAAGCTCAGCCATTTGTATTTGGCTAAACATCAATACCTGATGATCTGATCTGTTGATTGATTTTTTCCATTAGTAGAATTAA
>CAEFZY010053653.1:0-43452 GCA_903066815.1 Brachyrhaphis roseni | reverse complement strand
TTATTATTATTATTATTATTATTATTATTATTATTATTATTATTATTATTATTATTATTATTATTATTATCATTTCTTATTTTATTTCAAGTTATAGCTATAAACCTCAGCATATGCCATTTGGATTTTATGCAGCACAAAGCCATCAGCTTGTATATTCAGGCTCTTTGTGTGAATGGAGTGTCAACTCCCAGCTTGGTCTCGGGTATTATGCAGCTTCTAACAGGATTTCTGACAGGAATGGCCCTCTGTAGTTCTATCCATCTTCCCATTAACTCTGCCGAGCATTGATTGTGTGCTTGCTGCAGAGGAGCACTCTCACAGCAAGATGCTGCCACCAACATGTTTTGCTTTGGGGGTGGTGTCTTCAGAGTTAGTTGCAATGTTAATATTCCACCGCATAATGTGTCCCTTCTGACCAAAACTGGGTAAGCATTTTCTTTGAAAAGTTTAAATAGTTTTGGCAAACTAGAAATGAAACATCTTGTGTTTCTTTTAAGAATGTTTTTTTTTTTTTTTTTGCCACTCTTCCATAAAGACTAGTGCCGGCATGCACAAATATTCTCAGAGAGCTACTATCTTACTCTAAAATTTCTGCCAAGGAGTCCTAGCTGAAGAGTGATTCGGTCAGCTGCTGAAAGCCACTCTGAACAAGGAGATCTGTGATTGACCCTGTTACCAGATGTGATATTGTCTTCAAGGGACTGTGGTTAGTTATTTTTCTACTTCTTGTTTAATGGCAATTGACAAACAACCAAATGGAGCCAAATGCCACCACAAAATGAAGAAAACAAAATATCCATCATATCCTATTATGCAAATTACACTGTCTTAAATAAATAGAATATCTTTGCTTTTACTTCTTGAGTCTTTCTGACATAAATAAATAAGGTCTAGTTTTGACTGTAATAAGGTATTATATGAAAGAAAACAAAACACAAAAAAGCCAAACTTGCCAAAAGTAATTGGTTGATAGTTATTTACCAATTATATAACCTAGACTGGAATAACAAAAATCTATAATAGAGAAGAAACTACGCAAAATGAAATACATTTTGAAACAGCATCAATATGCCTGCTAATTTAGAGGGGTGGGACAAGTCTTGGTAGGTCTGCAGTTATGTCATGCTTTTTTCAGTTTGAGATGATTAATTCAAGAGTGGTTCTTTATTTAAACTTCTGCAAAACTGTATCCTTTACCTGCCTGGTGTGTTCCTTGGTCTTCATGATGCTTTGTTCATTAAAAACTTTTTTTTTTTACCCCACCAGGGGGCTTTTTTTTTGCATGCTCCTGTGTCCCTTATTTGACAGTAGGCTGACAGGAAGGGGGTTTTTAGAGGGGGGAAGACATGCGGCAAATATCGTCAGGTCTGGGAGTTGAACCCGCGACGACTGCGTCGAGGACTCAAGGCATCCAAATGTGGGTCGCGCTATCCCCTACGCCACCACAGCACGCCCTGTTCATTAAAAACTTATGAGGCCTTCAAACAACATACTGACAATAAATTGACTATAATTGTGTAAGATCTGAGGGCAGTTAGTTGCAATTGATCTTACTTACGGTGTCAGTATAAAGGTTACTGAATGGAAGCAAGTTTCTATTTGTATAACTTGTTTTCATCCACTTCAATTATGTACTAGGTAGCTATGTTAGTTTGTCTCTCCAAATTACTCCCAAATCTCATTAAAGTTTGTGACTTTACTGTGACATAGCTTGAAAAAGTTCAGGGAGTGTACATGCTTCTGCATGGTACTGCATGTTCATATTTTATAAAGTAGTTTGTAAGTCAATTTCTTGGTGGGTTAACCACTTTTCCATCCTCAGCTGGGGTGTGGTGGAGATAGTTAAAGACATATGTTCTCTATTTTGTTTCTTTTATTTGGGGAGACTAACCTGCTGCTTCTCTCCTTTTCAAGCGCAGCCGTACGGGAACATTTTCAGTGACCCCTCAAACTATGCTTCATTTGTTGTCCAAATACTGACCCTGCCAGAATCAGTTGACTGGCTGATTTAATGCAGAAATGTTTGCTGGCACTAATGCAAGTATTATTTACCTAGATGCAGTGCTAGCAGTGTTGCAAAGTGGTGTTGTTGAAATGTTTTTGGGAACTATCTTTTTAATATCAAGAAGAATACTGTGCTTGCATGACACTTTTACAATAACATTCTTTGTTGCCATAGAGAAGCATATTGGTGCAGTCCTCTGACAGTGCACAGCTCTGAGCTGGCCCTGGTAATTGGACACACCTAAAAGCATGATCTCACATGGCTGGCTCTCCTTAAGGGCAGAATGTGGAACTGGTTAAGGTATTGTGAATCCCCACAGCTGTTTCCTGACATGCAGGCAGTCTCAGGGCACAGCTGCTCACATGAGTTAACAGATGAATAATATGGCAAGACTTGATGGTATGAAATGAGTTATTTAAAGAATTTGGGCAAGCACAGTTGAAACGCCAGAGTTAAGACACAAAAATCACAAGACGCAGACGAGACTAAGGCGTATCACATTTTTCTTTTTCTTTTTACATTGTAGTTATCCCCAGAGACAACAAGGCCATCTTCATTTAGAACCATGCATAATTTGATACTGAGCATACTGCCTTCAGATTGCCCACTCACAACCAGTGGGCTCAGAAACCAAGATAAAGAGTGTCATTGAAAAATATCCACCCACTAGATGAAATAAAGGGGAAAAAAATCAGCCGTACACTTCCAGCAGAGTTTAACGAGTAAGTGTTTGAATGCTGGAAAGTTTTATCTCATCGATGCTTTCTCAGAAGCCAACTCTCAGCAAATATTCAATAATAGCTGGCCTTTTTTGCTACTCTGGGCTCATTAACAACACATTAACTGTTAACACCAGAAGATGACCTCTTTTAACAGTAAAGAATTTCATTAAGCGTGGTCTTATAATAAAGCATTTTTTTATTTACTTATCTCTACTGCTTGGTGTTTCTGTTGGCTACAGCAACAGATTTGTTGCACAGATTCAGGTTTGTGCACCAGTTAAATAGACTGGAAGACATGGCCCTATGTTCTTTCTGTTGTGCACTTTTCCAGGCCATAACAGTTGGATGCTTCCCACTCTTAGCCTCACTAACCCTCACAATGATCTCACATGAATGAGTCCTTTGTGTCCTCACAATGACAAATTTTGCATATCTCCAATAATATTCAAACTTTCATGCAGCAACTTGCCTCAATTTGCTTGACCTTCATTATCAATGTTTGTCCAGTTTAGATGAGATATTAGCAGTGAGAGGCTTATCAGTCCTGACTCGCATTCCTGTTTCTTTTAGTCCATTTCTACATTTTGTCATATTACAATGTCAAAATTAAGACTTATTTTGTTTGGATTTTAAGTGCTACTTTGTCAAAAATTCCAATAATTGCAAAGTGGAAGACAAGTGATGTTTTAATTTGTATTTGCTATGTAAAATCTGAAGTGTTGTGTGGATTTATATTCAGCCCACTGATTCTGTACTTTCAGGAATCGGATTTTGGTGCAAGTAAAATCTTTTAGCTGTAAGTTTTTGTGGTTTGTATTTACCAGCTTTCCAACAATGGAGAGAGATTTTATTCTTATTTTTGCAAAATGGCTCAAGCTCCATTGCATATAGAGCATCGGTGAACAACAATTTCTATGTCTCAATTTTATTTATGTCTGGACTTTGACTAGACACATGAATAAGCTTTGTTCTAAATGCAGGGTATCCCACTCCACTCCTTACCAGCCAATGCCCTGCATTTTTGAATGCAAAATGTATCCAAACTGAATTAATGGCTGAATAACTTACTCCCAGCGTACCAATGAACTATTCTTTTGATTCTGATGTGATGAAAAGGAGGTAACTATAAGGCAGGACATCAGCTCTTAAGAACTGGGGATCTAAAACTAGGGCTGCAAGATATTTGAAAATCCTGCATTAGCGATAAAATTGGTAAATATTGCGATAGTAATATTAGTTGCAATATTGGTCTATATAATATAAATTTTTCCTCCTTCTCAATTATTTGCTACTTTGTGTTGATCTGTTAGATAAAATCCAAATAAAATAACTTTCAGTTTCTTGAAATGTGAAAAAGTTCAAGGGGTGTGAATACCTTTGCATGGCACTGCACTTTTGCAGGGCACAAAAAAAATCTTGAAATTTTTTCTGGTTGCCAAAATAAATTTGTGGCCACCCGGAAAAATCCCTGTCACAACCGTCTATTTGAGTATAGACTCAAACAAATAGACTATTTGAGTCTATTTGAGTTTAGACTCAAATAGACGGTTGTGACAGGGATAAGAGGGGAGGTATAATGTGGAATATGTGTGTATTCTATGATGTGGTTCTCTAGATGGCACTGTCACTGTGCATGTGTTTGGGAAGTGGTCTCCATGTGGCCACTTGTGTGGCTTGCAGTTTTCATATTATTACACTGCTAAAGCACAGATAGAGTGAACCTTATCATTTCCCAACAAGACCGTAGCAACCGGCGAATCACAGCATGACACTAACAGGCAACTGGGCCACGGTATCAGTGAGGAGTCTGGCTCTGACAGCAAACATTAGTAAGTAAAAGGGGGAGAGCTACTTTGTATTCAAGATCCACACAATCTGTGTGTCCAGCTGTATTTCCAGTGCGCCTTGCCTCTGAGGTAATGCTTTTCTGGCTATAAACATGTCACTCTCTTTATTATGATTTTAGAAGACATTAAGTGGACATATAAGGATATTTGTCGTGCCTCACTTTAGATTGTATGCTTGTAATGACGTTAAGTTTTTGGGTTGTATCATTTCAGCACTTAGTTTTCTCTTCACATTTAGTTTTTTAAAAATAAATATGTCTGTTCTAGTTTAAAACCACTGTGCCTGTCGACTTTAGAAAGCTCAGTTTGTGTGATGAGCAAAAATGGAGCCTATGCTTTTGTGCCATTGATAGATGCTCTTTTGTAGACAATGCTGCATTGTTTCAGATGAAGGGACCTGGATTTCACGGTTATAATTATGGCTGCAGAAGATGACTGTCTTCATCTCAACTAAATTGTTTCATCTAAATGTTTGTCGCACTTTGAAATGCACAAACTTGGTTAAATCATCAGAGCCCAGGGGTGAATTACTGCATCTTATTATTTCTGTGTATTGTGTAACTTGAAAGGACCTCCTGATCACCCAACCAACTGCTTCTAAGTGCATTCTCCTGAGATGTGTGTAAAAATGTGCACCAACTGACAAAAACATGCATTGTGTTCACTCTGAATTCTCCTCCACCCCGTTTGTACGTTCATTGCTTTGATATGGTGCAATGTTTAGAGGGAAAATATTTGAGCTGCGTGGAGATAAGGACAGGGTAATGTACCATAGCAGATCCCAGTTAAGTGTCTCAAAGGAGATTTGGAAACTAAAATGAATGATTTTAAATCTAAGTAAAAAATCTCTTTCCCTCCCTGTTGACTTTTAGCTCTTTTGATCTTTCAGTGCTATAGTAAAGTGTGCAGGACTGATGTTAAATGAAGCTGGGCCAGATTATGACAAGTGGACATAATGACAGCTAAAATGAGTACTCCACATAATGATGTAAGGGGACACCCTGAGACGTTGAGTTTTTTCCAGGCTTATACGAGAAACTGCTGCAGAGGGAAAAAACATGTTGTGCCTAAAGTATAAACGATACACTTAGGAGGTGGGAAGTTCTCATAAGGTCCCTGAGCTCTTTTTCTAACAAATCTCCTCCCTGCTCATGAACTGAAGGCCTTTCCAGACCCCCTAAAATTCTTGTGTTTACTGTGAGTGACCTCTTACCAGATTAACAGCTGTGGCTCTGGCACTGTGTTTTGTCTTTCCTCTGGAACCTGTAGTCTTCATCACTTGAGAATAGCGGTTTGTTTTATGCAGTGAAACATAAGGTGCAGACATAACTTTACTTACATTCAGCTCAAGGATGACTAAGGATAATAACAGCTGGCTTAGTTGTGTGAAGGTTTGAATGTAGTTGTTTGACGAAAATAAGGCAGAGGAGGGGTTTAATATGTTAGGTAAGGTGGGGTGGAGGTGGGATGGCTTAGGAGGTGGCTGCCAAATACCTGCAAAGTGTGAGTATGCCAAGACTTTTGTGGGAGGAAATATTTGCTTAGTTCTTTTATCAAATTGGCTGGAGGTCTAGTGTGGGCCTCCCAACTCCCAAATCCTTCCAGGAGGGTGTTGGCTCTCATCAGAGACCTATGAGGAGTCTGATTTTGGTTACTGATTAGCTGATCATGCATAAATAGTGTTTCCCTGAGCTCCTTTCCTTGTAAATGAAAGAAAGTAATGGTATTTGACTGATAGCTCAACAGCAAGGGAAGCTCAACATTTATCAAATACGCTTAGATTTGTGAGAAAACTTATCAAAGAGAACAGGTTATGGAGAGCTCTATAAGTTGTTTGAAAAGGTGGAATTCCAGAGAAAATGTGTGAGAATTTACGTCAATTCAGCATCATATAGTGTTGAAAAAGCAGTGAGTAGAGTTGTACCCATCAAGGTTTTGAGCCAGACTATAGGTTTTGATCAGCTTTAAGCTTTTCTACTTTCTGGTTTACGTGAAAATGCAACTGTCTTCACAATAAAAAGTAAATACGGTGTTGTGAAAGCAGTTGTCCCCTTACAGAGTTTTCTTTTTCTTTTTTGACTGCTACATGTGTCATTTATTTTCACATACCAAAGCTTGATATTTTCAGTTATTTGATTCTTCAGGATTTTCCAGTTGTCCTGAGGTGAAAGGTTTGCAGAGCACATCATGACATTTTGTTGCCACATTTTCAAGAAACTGCAAAAACAAATATCTATTTTTAGAAAGTCACCAACTTTGTGATGTTACTCAATTCTTCATGGACAGCTTCCTTTGTTCCCACTCATTTGTCTCAGCATCTTATTACTTTGGATTTGACTGAATTTGTTTTCTGGATAGAAACTTTAAGAGGTTCTATCATAATGCATAGCCACTTTGAAACTGCAAGCACTTTAATCTGCGCTACAAAGATTTGTCATTATTTCACAGTACAGCTGTGTAGCACTTGTATTCTTATGCATTATAACATACCTGGATTGTAACTGTGACGTGGATTTTCACTTTTATAAAAAAAAGACTTCATTTTCTCAGGGTTTATAGCTCCAGCTTGCTCACATCTCTGCTCACCACCTACCCCCTTATCATTTGACAGTATTTAGTGGTGGTGTTTGCAGAATGGGTTGCACATTCTTCAGTGAAAGCGTAAAACTACTGATAAAGAACTGCCCTGATTTCACAAGGAAAAACGTATTTATTGCTTTCGTACCAGATAGTGTAAAGTTTCCAGCACAAAGTAGCCATTATGGGGCGTGCTGTGGTGGCGTAGGGGTTTAGCACAACCCACGTATGGAGGCATTAGTCCTCGACGCGGCCGTCGCTGGTTCGATTCCCGGGCCCAGCAACATTTGCCGCATGCCTTCCCCTCTTTCCTGTCAGACTGCTTTCAAATAAGGGCCACTAGAGCCAACAAAAACCTTGGAAAACAACAACAAAGTAGCTATTATTACAGTGAATTAGGCATTCAGCACATGTAGAGTATGACTCATTGTGGAAAGTGTACATCAACATGTTACTGTTAAACATCGATTACAGTAAAAGGCTTACAGGAATAAAGTTAAAGGTTGTGAAAAAGATTTCTGATTTTGATGGTAAAGAAAACAAAGTAAATTTTATAGTTTAATATTGATAGTAATATTGTAGTAATTCTCACAAAGTAAGTCTTTCAAACCTGTTGCAGCAAACCATGCAGTAACAATCAGTGATTTTATTGGTCAGCTGTATCTGGGACAGGAGCACCAATTGTAAATACAGGAAACAGATGCAATGTTTTGAGCAAGATGAAAAGATGAAAATCCTCTAGTTAGTAATTTTCTGGTGGACTATTTTGGGTAAAAGTGTGATAAGTACACTGAATGGATTTGGATAAGATGTTTGAAAGTTGAATAAAGCTTTGCAAAAAAGATCTGTTGCATCTTTTTACTAGTCTTACCCTACCACATCCCACAGCACTCCCTGGCTACAGGGAAGTGTTTGTCTCAAATACCAAGTTGAATAATAAGAAAACTAAGTTTGTTTTAAGTGAAGTGATGTACAAAATATTAGCATGATAGCTTTCAAAAGAATGATTAACTTAAGCATGTGATCAACCAGGTTGGATGTATACTGATTTTCAGTGGCATACATTCTGAAGTTTTAAATACATGTATCCTTAACATCTCCCTGTGGTCATGTGACCAAATCTGGTATTGCCAGATGCAAGGCTGAAACCGATGAAGGCTTCTCAGCAGTAGTACCAGGACACTGGAGCTAAACTTCCTTCGGTGATTTAAATACCTCAAGTGCAGAGGGAAGACTTCATTTAATATGGAAATATCAAGATTTTTGAGGCATTTGCATCCAAGACGTGAGTCCTGCACTGACCAATTTAGAATGAGTAACATCCAGTGGTTTAGAGGAGTATGTAAATTTGAGCAAAATCACAGTTCTATTCTGAACAATGACATACTGATAAAATGGAATGTTTTGAGTTCATATCTGTAGTTTTTATTTTACAGAAGTCATTGTTTCTTTTATTTCAAAGGAAACAATGTGTAACTTTTATCTATTACTACGATACTTCTAGGCAAGTTCAGTTTGACTTTAAAAGTATCAGAAAAAAACATTAAATTAATCCCAAGTAAACTGGGTTATTTTTTCTGTTGGACTCTTGAACTTTTATATGCAAACCACAATTTAGGTAATCTTTTTAGTATTAGGCTTTTGACTTATTGAAAATTTTACTTTCTTTATGACTGCATGTAAAGAAATGCCCTTTACTTCCCAAGGCATAAAACAATAAATAAGCTTATCAGGGTGGAGATAATATTTCTTATACAATTTTCACAACAATTAGGATGCTCGTTAGATCTTCCTGTCAAACAGTTGAAAAGTGTAGGGTCACAAGCAAACAGTTGTAGGCATCAAGCGCCATTTCCTTTTAACTTTTGCTACTAGAAATCCGATTTGCACCTTTACAACTCCTTGTAGAATTTTGTGCTACTCCCACCGATCACAATATTAGGTGTTCTTGTTATATTGCATGTTAAGTGATTCAACAAATCAGCAGTCACATGGCAGGACATTAATGCATTTAGGCATAGATGTGGTGAAGTCAACTTGTTAAGTTCAAGCTGAATATCAAAGTGGCACATAAAACAATCTGCTCATATATTTGGGAGGATTTCTTGGGTTTATAAAGAATGGCATGAAAGAGAAAAACTATCCAGTTAGTGGCATCAGACATCAAACTTTGAAGCACATGGGGTTCACTTGCAGAAGTTGTACTTCATAACAAAAAAAATGTGGTTGCAATTTAAATAGGCTCACCAAAATTGGACAATATTAGATTGTAAGCATATTGCTGGTGTGTCTCACGTTTAGCATTAAGAGTCAGAATGTTTTAGAAACAACAAGAAAGCAGCCTGCCTGCGTATTGTTGTGGACCATTTCTGTCTCTTTATGACCAAACTTTATCCAACTTCTGATGGCTACAACAAGCAGGAATATATTGTGTGACATGGTGTACCTCAAAACTAGCTCCTTAAACATAATAAGCTCATCGTACTCCAAAGTACAGTAAACTTACTTCACTGTAAAAGGTGTCAAACCAACAGAGCTGTGTTGGGTTTTGGTTACACAAAGATTTGCATCATGGGTATGCAGTCTACAAATATGCAGGAACCACATCGTGGTATAATGCCAATGTGGACCAAAATCTTTGTTGAAAATTTTCAGATACCTAGTTGAATATATGCCATAAAGGCACTTCTCATGGCAAAAGGGGAACTACATTTCACAAACAAAGTGTACCTAATAAAGTGGCCAGTTGTAAGTTATGTTTTCAGTTATTTGTGTGCATTTAATAAATGAGGCAGACAGTTTTTAATGATCCTCCATCATGTTAAGACATAGTCAATCGTCACAGTTGGGAAATGCATGTTCTTTGTTCGCCTTGACTCACTATCATTATGGTTTTGCACAACCGACGGTCCTTTAACGTGGTTTGGGAGTGAGTCAGTTCTTCAGAAGTAAGGTGTGGTTTTAAACTGTTGGCATTTTTTTTTTTTTTTTCATAAGGAAAATAAAACACAGGAGCACAACCTGATTTAAATTAATGAGACCCCGTGAGAAAACAAAATCACTATCAGGAGTCCCTACTTAACTTTCTTTTAGTTTATAGACTCTGAAATTGCTTCACTGCCCAGCAAAAAAAGAAAAAAGTAAATAAATTTTATCATTCAGCAGATCCAAAGTCCTGTGAGGCTATGCTCTCTTTGTCCCTGCTAGCTTGGACCCTCAGGTTCATGTCTGCAAAGGTGAGGTAAAACTGCTTACCTCTCTGCTCAGGACCAAAGAGAGAGCGAGCGCTGCCAATTCAGCTTTTTTTGAATTGCTGCTAGAGGGTTGGTGGAATTTTAGGCAAAGGGAGACAGATTTCTGATGTCACAGATTAGGGTGTGGCATTAAGGTGGGCCTTTTAAGGCTGCACTGGCAGAGATCAGTCCGTTTGACTTCTCATGGGAGAACATAGCTAAAATGGGAATTATGTGAGTGGGAACCAGCCTGCGTAGAAAGGTAAGAGCGGTAAATGAAATGCTGGCAGCTTCACTGGAAAAGCAGGTCTGTCACCTGCTCTCAAACATTTCTGCTCCTCCTCAGTGTTTTGTTTGTTGGGTTATGTGCTGTGGAAGTATGAAGCAAATGATTTCTGGCCAAGTTTTCTTTCATTCAGGGAAGTTTCAATGCATGTGTTGTGACTTGAAAGCCAGGGTGTGTTGGGCCTGCTGCACTGTGGCATGTTTAAGCCTGTATGTTTGATTGTATAGCTATGCTACAGCTGCTGGAGTTGTTTTGGTCAGTGGAGCATTGAGTTGTGGATTTAGTTTCTTAAAATAATCAGGGTGTTGCCTGACAGTGCAATTGAAGAGGAAAGACTTCTATGAAAAAACAAACAAAAAAACCCCCGACTTGTTTATATCTTGTACATGAACCCACCATTCCCAAGGGGCCATCACACTACCTAGCAGCTGTTAACATACCACAGAAGGCACTTTTGGTAAACCTTCATATTCTTTTCTGCAACTCAAAGAGAGAATAATATTTCTTGCCAGCTTTATTTTTTTGTAGTTTTGTTAGTATTTAATAAAAATAAAGTTCATAAAAATACTGACTGTTTTTTGTCTTGTTGAAGTAATTCCAGATGTAATGAAGGGTCTGACTTTTTTCTGTTGGACTGTTTTGGTGATTTGCTGTTTCATTTTTCGTTTTTCCACCTTTCTCCTGTGCTGCCTCTGCTTGTCATTTTCTTTTTCCCACCTAATCAAAGAAGTATTTGAGGTATTTTTTTTTACAAAAGTAGACACATCTGGACATAATTTTTCCTTTTTTTTTATAAGAAAAACTGACTGACCTTTTTTATTTTTAACAGATTGTTTTTAATCTTCTTTCTTTCTTCTAATATCTTTGCATACATATGTTGCAGGCTTCTTTTTTTTATGCATTCAAATCTCAGATCATCTTGTAGCTGCATTTCACAGAATTTAGTTTCCTGAACCAGAAAGTATTATCTTTCAGAAAGTTTTATTTATAGAATATCAGCATGCTGTCCCTCTGGGCAATGTTCTATCATCAGTGCTCTTTGCAAGTAATACTAATAATTTAAGGGTACATTCTGAGCTATGTTGTTTAAAAATGTGAGTGGCATGACCTCTGTGACTGAACTTGATGTTGTAGCATTCAATGCTATAGTTGGTGCAGAAATATATGGAGAGAAAAAAAAAACTTTGACCATTGTAAAGTAGAAGAGGACTACAAAGATGGTTAGTGTAATTATAAAGAATGCATGAGGAGTATTGCTAAGATAATTATAAATAATGCTTATTAACTGATGAGATGGTTGTAATTTTTATTATTGCCCTCAAGGAGACAAACGCAATAAAAACGATGGGTGGTTCTGCTGGAGTTCCCAAATTGGAACCCTCATTTCCTTTTGATTAAGTCTCTCCAGACCTCCCTATATAAAAAAAAAAAACAACTAACTTACGTATTGATTGTTCTCTTTTTGTGTGTACATATTTAAATGTGCATTATTTTAAATGAGATCACTGTTAAGGAGGATTAAACATACACGCTGAATGGGTTTTATGCAAAGCTGAATGAATTCCTCTTGCGTGGGTAAAAAAGTTTTCATAATCGTGTCTTATGACAAAGTGTAAGAGGGGACATGATGACGATCATGCTGTTAATTACTGCTGATGTAGGATTGTGTCTGTCAGCTATGCTCTGTGACTTTCAATGGGCTTGCTTGTGATTATTGGAGCTCCCAGACTCTACCTGTAAATGAAGCATCAGCAGAGTCAAGCCGCAACACGTCTCCTCCCATTCAGCAACACATCAGCACAGGCCTGAATGGAAAACACACAACGCCCTCCATGTTTGTCACCTGCCCGAGGTATCTCAATTTTAAAAACACTTCCGTGTTGACAGAGCTGTACAGACTGGGATGAGCCGGAGGTGCGACAGCTGTATGTTATTCCATACTAATTTGTTAAATGCTTCTATATGAGGCATTTACGGGCAATACATTGTAGCCCAGAGGTTTTAAAAATGTTTTAATTGTTAAGCAAAACTTCAGACGTCAAAAAAAATGCGTCACTAACTTTAAAATATTTACATGAAAGTGACACCATCTAAAGTAAACTGTTTGCCACACTTACTGCATCTAGGTATAAAATTGTGCAGACTCTATAGGTTTAGGTTTTACTTGAAGATTAATGTGATCGCCGCAGTAATTTTCAGCATTGTTCAGCTGGAATATGTCTCAGACTTGCATCGATCACTGATCTCATTCTTTTCAGATTCCTCCATGAGGCCTAATTCTCTCGAATCCAAACTTTGTGAGCTCATTTGTTGGGCCTGCGCCAGAACGTCTTACACATTCATTCTGTCTCGCTCATGTTTCCAGCATCTGTACAGTATCAAAACTAAGCCCGGTTTATATCCCAATACTGTTCATCTACATCACCAAATTGTTTATATTGGATGGTGATTATAACTCACCCTGATGAATCAATATGTCTATGATAAATATTATAAGGCATTTTTTTTATAATCTAAATGCACCATGTCAGGAAACCTATTTTGTAGGTTAATATTCACCTTATTTGTTTGCACTTCATTTCCACTTTGGGTTTTAACCTGAGGTCCTTAACATATGAATAAATGTCAAATATAGAAAATCCATTTATGCTGCAAATATTTCTATCTCAATGAAATTCCAATGTTCAGGTGTGGGTAGGTGGTGCTATGTTGATCACATTTTACTTATATAAAAATTCAGGCAACAGTTTGAAAAATAGCCATGCAAAAGCAAGTTTTAGGTTTCACTTAAACCTTTCAATAAATGCCCTATTTAAAATTGTAGAGAAATATTTTGAATTATGTCAGAGGAGTTGTCTCCTCTTTAATAGTCTTTCTTTACATTTTAAAATTAAGTTGTTCTTTATACAGCCACATGTTTTATTCTGTCCTTGAGTTTTGCAGGTTTACTACACGACTAGCTTGATATTATAAAAGTTTTTAAAGGACTTCTTAGACAAACTGTTGGAATATCTTAAGGCTTTAGAAATAATTACAATCCAACATGATTTGATTAAACACAACTCTGTTTTTACTTCTAGGCATTTACTTCTTTTTGTTTGTTTTTAATCTACTATAACTTGTAAACCCATTTATGATTTAGGTTTGCTGTTTGTTTTGACTCAAAAATCAACAAGTCGTACTAAACTAACTGCTTTTCACAAAATGTGACAAAACCTCCTCCATTAACATCAAACTCTAGTCAACCCTGGAAGACCAGAGGTAGAAAAACAAAAGGTTTAACCTTTTTATATGATTTGGTAGAACTACTTTGGAGATAAAAAATATGTTTTTATATTTTGATGCAAGTTTTTATGAAATGCAATGTTAAATAAAATATAAAATTATTTAGGATTATGCATAAATGCTGCACAAAAGTTAACATGCTCTACACACTGTAATGATCACCCCCAAAAAATTTTCTAAGACATTTTATGCACTTTTTTTTTTTTTTGGATAATCCTGGCACCATGAATCAGAGATGTTGCTCAGCAAAAGCCTTTCTAGATTGTGGCATTTTGTGATATTCTGGAGGAAACTTGTCTGCAAATTTCTCATCAGAAGGCATTGTGAAGAATCCAGCGATTCTTTTTCTGTCGTTGAAGTATTTTATGGCTACAATGCTCTTGTAAAGCTGAGTATACTATCGATTGATGCTCGCCAGTCGCCACGGCGAAGCTTGCTAACACCTGTCTGGCCACCTGGAGAATAGGTGGGGAGGGAACACTGTGCTTTTATACCTGTAGTGACAAAGTTGTAACAAGCCGTTCTCCTGCAACCAATAGGAAAATTCAACAGCCTAAGAACCATTTGACCAAAGATTCCAGTGGTGAGTTTGTTTCAGGCTAAACGAATTGCACAGACATGTCAAAATTTGCACAGAAACATAAAGATGGAGCCCTAAGTAACTTATTTGGACAGTTAATCAGCAAAAAAAAAAGTTGCTTTGGGAGTGAGTTTCACAACTATCAGCCCCTACAGCAATACTAATATTTCACCAGCAGATATGATCAAGTGGTGCTTTTGACCTTGCATTGCTTGGATTCCTCTATTTGAATGAGTAGTGTCCCTGTGTGAGATGTTAAAAGCTGCTCCTCTGGAGTGCTGAGTCTGCAAAAAAAAGAAACCTCTTTCTATCTGTGCATAGGCCGACTAAAAGAAATGACACTTGGATGTTTTCAATGTTTCTTTTGCCTGGGTTTACTGACCAGTTTACAGTTTTTTTTTTTTTTTTTGTAACATGCTGTTTTTCACGTCAGAGTAGTCTGCAAACATGCATAACTACTGCTGTCTGCAACTTTATTGATTTCGTTTGCAGGAATGCAAAGCTTTGACAAGCACTTGATAACCTAACTATATTTGCAAAACACATTAACCTCTTCACATGAATATTCCACAGTGAGCCACATTTAGGGTTTAATCTTCCTTTTTTTTAAAATATCAGTATCTCTCACATGTTTTTCCATTCTGTCTGTTCTTCAGGCTCAGTGAGCAAATCTGTCCTCTTAGTTGTCTTGTGACTTGTGTACAAAGTGGACTCTTTAATGTTACAGCCTCAGTTCTTTGTAAAACCTCTAGAAGAAAAAGTTGCTATTGTTGTCTGGGAGGACACATTTTAGTGTTCATTTCAATAGTTTTTGTTGTTGTTGTTGTTTGTTTTTAATGCAGATCCACAATCAAAAACACTTTAATTTGTTTGCATAAAGAAATGCAATGTTTGAAAGCGCAAACAAATGCAGATGCAAATATGAGACTGGTCATCTTCTTATCCAACTGCAGGGTGTCGACCAAAACCAAAGCCCCGTCCCCACCAGGACTGAAGACAGCGGATTGTTCAGGTTTCTCCCAGTGGCACCCAGGAAGCCCTCGTTTAACCATGGACCAGAAGGAGAACTTGATGGATAAAGAGCTCTCTCTTATTGTGGTTTTACCTGATGGAGTAGAAAAGAACACCCAAGTTGAAGGAAGGTAAGATGCATGCAGATTTGTATAACTTCTGTAAAAGCTGGTTTATTAAAAACAGTTGGAGTAAATTTCTTTCTCACACTGAACATCCAACATTTAAGCCCGACATCATGAGACTGATGACGGATTAAGTCATCACATGACGTCCTGCTTTTATCAGACTGAGTCAGATGGGTGGAGTCGCTGAATGCTGTGGTCCCAGTTAACATGGATACTTGGCCAGTATTAATTGCATTCTTTTTCTTTTCTTTTTTTCATTTTGCTCTATCACAAGCATTGACAAACTTATTCCCTTACTGTATTTTTACTGGTAGCTGTGTTGTCATGACCCAATAAAAGGTTAAAGTAGAACTGTACCACCTAATCAGATCAACATGTCTGCATACCTCCATGCCAGAGTTTCAGAGCTAGGTCTGTGTGTATTTCTTTATCTCACATCTCATCAAGAGAGTTCACTCAAGATATCACCATCTGTCATTTGCTCAAGGCACACAATACAAACAATCATAGAGGGATCCTATGCACCTTGGACTCTCGAGAGTCCAAGGTGAATTAAGATTGTTCTTGTTTGATTAGACTAAATGTATCTTATTTTCATCCCTTCAGGTTTGTTCAGATTGCTCAAACAGCAGCTGAAATTAGTTGCAGCTAAACATGTTTGAGTGATTTCTTTATAGACTTTTTGTTTTGTTTTGTTCACCAAACTCCAGTACCTATTGCATCAGAAAATAAAAGTAAAACCTTTTTGTTTACCATGTGTAGCTATCCCCAAACCAGATCATCAAGACAAATTAGATTTGATTTCATGATGGTTTTCTTTTCATTTTCAAGCAGAGACTTGAAATGTGTTTTCAGTTACTGTGGACTTTCTGTTGTTTTTGCAATTTATGGTCTTACCTTGGATTTTGTGAAACCAAAATGGAAACAAATATTTTGTAACTATTTTATTGTTTGACATAGAGTATAGGGGACTTGAAATATCATCCTATTCTATAATCAATTATTTTGTAGAATTTTTTCTTTTTTTTTTTTTTCTTTCCACAAATGTATTGCATTTTATGCATTACAAAGCCTGTTTTTTAAAAAATGTTATCGTTGTGCAATATTCAGTGATTGCTGGATGTGTGTTTGTGCTTGTCTCATTCTAAGGTGGCTTTTTAAGGCTCATTGCCATTTTAAGTGTTTGAAATTTAAGAAAACTTTATTTTAACAAAACCAAACTGCTTTTAAAGAAAATCTCTCTTACCTACTTCAGATTTTACCTGCTCATATGTACTGACATACAACATAATTGTAGCCTAAATTCTTAAAACCATTTCCTTTTACAATTATGCAGATGCTAACTTAGCATCAATAACACTGATTGCTCTGACATGAGATTAGCTTTTAAGAAATTAAATGCCATGTTTTGAAAGCACACAACCTAAATTATGCTAAGGTTTATAATTTGTTTCCAAAGTAATTGGACTTAATGCGTACAGTTTCAACCTTAAATAAACTTGTCTCTTCCTCTTGCCGACATGTTTATAGTGGAGCAATTTGCTGAAATACTAGGTTAAGATTTCCATGTTTACTTTCTGTTTTGATGGGACTCATTTATTTTGGTGGAACTCATTTGGAGCTTAACAGATTTCATTACAGCTCCAATGTGGCCAAACCTCACTGTGCTTCTGAAAGTTCTTTGCTTTGAGTGTTGTAAAATTAAAGCTGTCATAATCAGTACCATTATGAAGAGTTACAAAGATTTGTTGACAAAGTGAGTGACATGTAATGCAGTTTTGCAAGCTGTGTTGTTTTTTCTTTTCCTCTTTTTTTAAAAACATGCCAAATGGTTCACCTGAGGTTCAATTATAAAAATCCCAGAGTTGAGTTTCATCAAGGACTCTAAGTTCACTATTTAAAGGAGCACTCTTATTCATGTTCTAATTATGTAAGCTTATTTTTAATTTCCTTTTATTCCTGTCTCTCAGCAAACCCCTGATGGATCTGTTGGTCACACTATGTGCAAAGTATCACCTAAATCCATCAAGCCACACTTTAGAGCTGGTCACTGCCAACAGGAACAGCATCAAACTCAAGCCCAATGCCCTATTGGGAACCTTAGATGCAGAAAAGATCATATTGAAACCGAAGGGAGAGGATAAAAATAAGAAGGCTGGTCCACAGATGCCAGAGGTAAGTTATCAAAACTAATAAATTCAAGAATCCTCTTTGGAAATTCAGTGACTGATCTTCATTTTTTGTAAAGCTTTCACCTGATGATACCAATTCAGATTTCATATATCATAAAAACATTAAAAACAGATTTTTTTTTTTCTTTCAAACCTTTTTGGCATAAGTGACCCAATTGTCCTCAGTTATCCAATTAGTGACTCTTTGTTTGTTCTCCAGGCTACTGTTCGGATGGTGATAAACTACAAAAAGACACAAAAGACAGTTCTAAGAGTAAATCCTCGAGTTCCGCTCCGTGAACTGTTGCCAGCGATATGTGAGAAATGTGAATTTGACACAGAGACCACAGTTCTGCTGAGAGACGTCACATCATCAGCCCCCTTAGATTTGTCTCGGTCTCTTAATGATTATGCAATAAGGGAAGTTTACGCAAAAGACACACAAGGTAAGTTTTTTTTTTTTTAGTCAAATCATGCTGCCAATTTTACATTTAAGAATTTGCTACTCATCATATTTACTCCATGCTGTACCTGACTGGCCTACCGTTTCTTTTTCTGTTAAGAATAATTGGAAGTGTTTTTTTATTTTTTTTTATGCAGTAAATCTTTAAGTTTGTTGTCTGTGTGCAGGACAAGTTGTTTCTCCTGTGTGCCTAAGCTCACCAGTCCCTGCAGGTATTTAGTAATTGAAAACTGTATTATGACTTTAAAAGATCAATCATATTATAGTTTGAACACTAATTCTGATTTGTTTCTTTGTGTTTTAGGACTGGTAACTCCAGGCAAAGATAAAATTCAGAAAGAAAAAGAAAACAAAGGCCTCTTCAGCAAATTTAGAAAAAGCAAAAAGAAATCAGACCAGGTGACTGCTGTGAAGCAAAACTTTTATCTATGTGCACTAAAGTGTCTTTTCGGTAATGATTAAAACCTTTAACTCTATTGAAGCATATTTGTGAGGTAAAAGGGATGTTTTTTTTTTTTTTTTTTTTTCTTTTGGTTTGCCAGTGGTCAATGTTCACTGTGTTTGGAAACAGGCCTCTTATCACATTCTGATTGGATGTTTACTCTTTAAAGCCAACGACTGTCAGTGCCCCAGCTTCTCCTGTGCTTGTCAGCAAGCCTCGACCGCTCAGCATGGCCTTACCCTGCTCAAATTCAACTCCTATCGACTCTTCAACATTCTCCGAAGTGCCAAAGAAGAGACGTGCGCCCCAACCGCCGATCCTCACGTCTCAGAGCGGTCACTCAGACTTCGGCACCCGCCAGAGAATCCACTCTGAACCCGGCACCCGACTTGATGGGATTCAGGTGAGTGAATTGTAAGCATGAGATCTAAGATCTGATGCTAGCAGAATTCTGAACACTTGGATATAATAGTTAAATTTGATTTTCATACAGAGGAGTCCTGTAAGTCGTGGATCCTCGGCAGAATCTTCACTGAGGAGGACCAAACGCAAGGCTCCTGCACCTCCAACATCTACAAGTCCTAATGTCGAAAAAACTTTGTCAGAAGAGGAACATGCACAAGGTTTGACTCTTATTTGGCCATTTTGGTTTTCAGAGATGTTTTTTTTTTTTTTTTTTCCATTTTTGTAATAGTACATTTATAAAATAACTTTTAAATACATTTGATTGGAATTTCTGTTGGAACTTTTAAAATGAACATCTGGCTTTTGACTTCTTTGACTCTTACTCCTCCTAGTGGTTGTTACTTTGTGGTGCAGATGTTGGGAAAACAACAGGGTCCTGGGACTATACTGTGAGATTTAGGGTAATTAATAATCCAACTGGGCTAAATTTTATTTTTGTAGACTTTTTTTTTTTTTCCCCTTTTTGCAAATGGAGAAACTTGTCTTTTTTTTTCTTCCTGGTTTTGTGCTATCCAAGTTCTTATGTTATTCCCTTTTGGATACTATAAAGTTACCTGGTTATAAACATACTTTCCTGTGATTGTGTGTGGCCCATTGTCCAGTTACAGGAAACGCCACCCTTCCTGCATGCTCAGAAATAAAAAGCTGAATATATTTTAAAAATATTTTGTACAAGAGGTATTTAATAAAGAACAGACGGGTTGTTTTTTCTTCTCGTGTTTGTGTGCATATGTGTTTTTATTCTTGAATTGGAGAAGAGATACATTTGACAAAAATTGCTGTGAGTAATGACATTCTCATGTGCTTATTTATGTTTTTATCACATTTTTTTAAAAGTGCAACTTTAATACATGTCCTGTGGAAGGAAAAAGATTGTTTAATTTTCAGCAATTTGTCAGTCATTATTTTTGTCTGCTTTACTTGTTTTTGTTTAAGTTGAATCTTTACCTGTTTTCAATTAGTTTAAATAACCTTCACATGACAGAATGAGAATTTCAAATAACAATGACATTTTTTTCTAATTTTTTATTTTTATTTATTTTTTATTTTTTTACAGCAACTGCAGTTTCTTCCATGCTGCAGGAGATCAGAGAACAGGAGGAGGCTACTGGATCTTCCGCTGCTCCCAAAACCCAGGGAGAGAATGACATCCTCAATGTGTCCTCTGAATCCTCGCTCCACTCACCTTCTCCAGATGTTGAGAGTGGGAGTACAGTGGAGGCGGGTGGGGAAGATCAGTGTCTTGATCTATCCTCAGATGGCAAGTACGAACTCTAGTGACACTACATAAGGCTGTGCTATGTTTTCATCATTATGATTTACAACAGTTTTTTTTTTTCTTTTGTTATTTTAACTTTTTTCTTTTTTTTTTTTTTCCCCAGACGAGTGGACAGCACTGTGAATGATTCTGCAAGCCAGGGTGTTAAAAGTAATGACACAAACTCATTCGAACCCACTACCACTGGTAAGCACTTTCGTTTAAGGACAGTTATTTAGAGTAGGTAAAACTGTTTGCATATAAAGCAAATTTACTGTGGCAAAGTTCTTGGTACTCTTAATGATTCCTTTTTCAATGAATGTGCCTGATTCATTTTTACTTTTACCTTTTGACTAACTCAATAGTTTAATTTTTTTTACTGACTTTTTCAGTGGTAGTTTGGCGATAACTATAGCTACAAAGGCCCATTTGTTTCAGCCACTGACTGCTAACCTACTCAGGGGCTCATAAGCTGCCCAGTTGAAGCAGTATAGCAAACGCAATGAGAAGTTTTTTTTTTTTCAAACATTTCTTAACATAAGATTTTTTTTGTCAATGAGTACATACTTAAAGGCCATATTTCTTTCAGTGTGAAATTATGCTCCAGGGGTGAAAGATGTAAAAGTTTACCCTCTTGTCCTTTTTTCATTAAAAATACATTCATTTTACATAACAGATGTTCTATTTTTTTTCTCTCCTGCAGATAACGTTGCAGTTCAAGTTGAAGATGTTCACCCACAGCCCATCTGCAAAGAGCCGAAAGCTGATGGCAATGAGAGCGGCCTACTTCCTTCTGTAAAAAAGGATGCAGAAGTTCAGGCGTCCAGTGACGCAAATCCAGAACCCCCTCGAGAGCTGCCCGATGGGTCGGCGAGTTCAGTGACAACCAGCACACAGTGTCCCGCTGGAGAAGATGCTCCGGTGCAAACGGATTCCACGGGACTCTCTGGACCTCCACAGCAACATGTGGACAAAGTCTCTTTATCAACTGCTCCAGTCACCTTATTGCCAGCAGAGAAAAAAGATATGTCCACTTCAACAGAAGAGCTGGAACCCTCTGAATCCTCCGAAGGCGCATCGCTCCACTCTTCATCAACCTCTCCGTGCAAAGAAAAAGAGTCGAGCGTGCCAGCCCCAAAGAAAGCATCTTTTATGCATGCAGCAGACTCTGACCTAAAGCCGAAGCCTTCGAATGAGCTGACGAGAGATTACATCCCTAAAGTCGGGATGACGACCTACACGATCGTGCCTCAAAAATCTCTTGAGAAACACAGATACTTTGAAGTTGCACTGACACTGGAAGCGCCTCAAGAATCTCCAGGAGAAGAACTTAATTCTGTTTCTCCTGGTTTGAAAGAGGACCAGGGACAGACCGTAGTTTTAAGAGAGAAAACTGAACTAAACTCTAACTTACCCAGGGATGACTCGCTGTCCAGCACAATTAATGCCACTACTACTGGTAGTACTACTACACTGCAACACACTGTAAATGGAAGCGTACCTGAACCTCCTCCTCCCTCACCACCCATCACTGTCCAGATCACAGACAAGATCTCCTCTGCTAATGAAGCTTCCCAAGCAGGTTCGCCAACAGAGGTCAAGGACATGAAAATTCCACCCGCAACTAAACCTAAACCTGCTTCTTTTCGCTTGGCACAGCACAAAAAAACACCTGGATTTTATGTAACTTCAGCTGCTGAGAAAAGTCTTAGTGCCACTCCTGGCTCTGGCCTTAAGGAAACTCTAGGGAGTCCAGATAGAGCAGGCCTGCCCTCTCCACCTCCCCCTCCTCCGCCACCGCTTCTTGCTCCTCCTTTACCTCCTGTACAGTGTCAAGAGGAGACGGCAGAGGCCGCTGGAGTTCAGCTTAGTCCTAAACAGGATGACAAGAATGTGGCTTCTATGCGAGTGACAAGGCAAAGCAGTCTGCCGTCAAGAGAGCTGGGTGCTAGGTTAAGCTTGGAAAAATTTAGGAGCTTTGCAGCTCCTAGACCTTTTGCTCCTTCGACGCCATCCCGCTTCGCCCAGGCTGTGTCCTCTGCTGTGAAAAGAAGCCAGTCTCTGTCCCACGGCCCAAAATCACCTCCCTCCAAGGTGTCTCCGCCCGTTTCTCCAATTACAAGTCCCTCGTCAGTCATCCAGTCAAAGGGTTTATCTGAACTCAAGGTTGGTCCTGAAGCAGAGGGTTGAAATGTAGTGCCTTTCAAAAGTATTCACACCCCTTAACTTTTATATTTTGTCACTGTTGCACCACAAACTTCAGGGCTTTTTAATTTTTTTATTTTTTTTAAATAAACCAACACAATGTTATGTTTTGACTGTGAAGTAATAGAAAAATTAGTCTTGGTATGTAAAAATATACATATTAGAAATAAAGATCTGAAAAGTGTGTTGAACATTTGTATTTACCCCCCTTTTATTCCAAAACTACTTGTCTTCATTAGTCACATAAATAGAGGAGTTGCCAAGAGCAGCTCAAGAATCTGTCGTGGAACAACTGTTTGTTGATGTGCACTCCATAAAATTGACCTTGGTAGAAAAGTGCCAAAAAATCTGTATTTGAAAGAAATCCATAAGACATGTAAAGGGTAGCCAGCAAAATGTGGAAAAAGATGCTTTGGTAAAATTAAACTAAAATGTAACTTTTTGTTTGTTATAGAAGCAAATTGCTTTGTCTTAGAAAACTAAGACTTCACATCCTCCTGAACACTCTGTCTCTATAATAAAACATGGTGGTGGCCAGAATTAAGAATCAAGGCTTAAAAATTCTTGTCCTTATGTTGTCCATCCAATCATACTCAATTTAAGCTGCTCTGCAAGGAAGACTGGGTGGAAAATGTCAATCTCTAGTTGTACAAAGCTGGCAGACATTTTGCTGTGACTGCAGTGAAAAGTAGTTCTCCAAAGTATTGGCTCTTTCGGGCTGAGTACAGATGCATTTTACCTTATGGTTCAAATGTGACAAATGGTGTGACATTCAGGGGGGAGTGAATACTTTTACAAGTTGATATAGAGATCACTATGGGTCAGGGTTGTCAAACTCCAGTCCTCAAGAGCCACTGTCGTGCAGTTTTTAGATGTGCGACAGGTACAAAACACTGGAATGAAATGGCTTAATTACCTCCTCCTTGTGTAGATAAGTCACCAGCAAGACTCTGGAGAACTTAATTATTCTATCAGATGTGGTGTAGCAGACACACATCTAAAAGTTGCAGGACACCGGCCCTCCAGGACTGGATAGGTGCTCATTGAAGGGTTCTCTGCACTCATGGTAAACTATTGATTCTGGATTTCTTTTGAAAACTGCTTGAAAAGAGTTTAATAAACTGAGATCCTTCTGTCCATTTTTTTTTTTTTTTTTTTTTCCATTTCAAATTTACTGGAGGGTTTCTATTTTTTTTTCTCATATTTTATGATTTCTACATAAAGTAAATATGTTGTTTTATTTGACCCACTGGCTTTAAGCAGCCTTCCGTTTAACATCAACTCCCTCTTCTCTCCGTCCAGCAGGGTGAGGAGGTTACTCAGATGGCAAAAGAGACCGGACTGTAGCTGTGCTGGAATTTCTACAGCAATTTTTTTATTTTTTATTTTTTCTCACCGTAAGTAAAATCCAGCACGAGACAATATTTTATCAATTTCCACAACAAATGCCTAATACTCTTCTTTTAGGAGGAGCTAATCTTGTTTTCATTTTTCTCTAGAAGTCTTCATCCTGGCTATGAACGAAGAAGCGGTTTTCTTTTGAAACCTGTTTCCATGGTCTTCGCCAGCCTTCATAGACCTTTGGATTTTAATTATTATTTTTGTTATATCATTCTTTTTACTTTAGACTATTTTTGGCTTCTTTTATGTGACAACTTTTATGCATTTAATGCAAAGAGTTGTGGTCAGTGATGGTAAATAATCCTATAAATTATTAGTGATTCCCAGAGCAATAATAATATTGGATTTATTAAGGAAATGTATGATCTAAATAATACGGGATGTGTAAGACAGATCAGGTCTGACTTTCAGTAAATGTTTCCATATTTAAGTTTTAGTTTCCATTCCAGTGGATTCAGAAGAGCACTGCCGTGTACATTTGTACTTGTTCTTGTTTGGTGAGTGTTGCTATGATTAAAGCTTTTACCAAGCCACGTGTCTGTATTGTTTCCCTGCACAAACTGCTGAAATTAGATCCTTCAGAATAAAAGCGGTCGTTCACAACAGGTAAAACTGGATCCTTGTGTGTGAGTCAAGAGCATGTTGCTGTAGGGTGAACTCAGTCTGTCAGCTCTCACTGCAACAGCAATAAGAAGCATTAGACTTGAACTGAAACCTCACTTAAAGATGAATAAAGGTAAAGGATTTAATGCATTTTTGCTAATGTTTATTAAAATAAAAGGAGAGCTTATTCTTTGTGAAAAGCTTTGCTGGTGGCTAAAGAAATGTTGATTTAACTTTAGCTGTCAAGGTCAAATTTATTTATAGCTATAGCATGTTTTCCGCAGCACAAAGTGTTTTACAAGGAAGAACAACCAAAACATTAACAGGCATAAAAGAATCAAAAACCAAACGTAAGACAGAGAAAACTTAAGACTGGAATCTTCGTCTCCACCAGATGTGACTTAAGACTGAGGACTAGAAAGCAATATTGGTGCACTAGACCTCATGGTTTTAATTGGGGCATGAATAAAGAGTAGCTCAGACAAGTAGGATGGAGCAAGACCATGCAATGATTTAAAAACAGAAGGTAAAATTCTTAATTGCATTCTGAAACAGACAGGTAACCAGTGAAGAGAAGTCAACTCTCAGCGCATTTTGCTTTGTACCACTCAGCAGACGTGCATCAGCAATTTGGACTAACTAGAGATGATGAATGGAGGATTTGTCCAGGCCAAAATAGAAGTAGTTGCAGTAGTTCAACCTGCAGAAGACAGATTAGCTGGAAGATATGGCTTTACCTTGGCCAACTGTCTGAGATTAAATGACCTAGATTGGACCAATTTTAACATTATCTTTGAAAATAAAAAAGGACTGTTGGCTCATAAGAATGTTCATAACAAAAATAGACTGAATGTGCCATTTTTTGTAACCCACAATAGTTTTAAAAACAAATTCCTTTTGGACAAAATTGTTTTTCTTTTGTCAAACAATACATTGAATCAATTTGAAAAACTTCAAAATGTCAAACAAAACTGCAAAGATTTCAAATGACGCATGACAGTTGTTTTTATCAGACCTGTATATTGACAATGCAACCAAATTATTTTGTATTTTTTGCAAAACACAATGAAATTGATAGAGCCCTACTGGTGCAGACACGAAGTTGGATGTAATTTTTGTGTGGACTTATTTCAACTGCAAACAAAATCTCTAACGATGCAATTTAATTTTTGGAGGCAGATTCAATACTGTCATTATCAGACTGTGAGGCTGTTACATGGTCTCCAGTTTTCAACTTTTATCAGGTGTTTCTTTTTCTTTTAATATCTTTTTTTTATTTACATCCTACCCATTTCTGGGGAAAATGACTTTTTAAAATCTGAATCTTTATGTATGATGCCTATCCTGTTACAGTGTCTATAACATAAACATATATTACTGATTAGGCCAAATTTTAAATGCTGATGGAGAAAATGCCAATATTTAAATCACACTAAACCTTTCTTACTTTAGGTGAGGTAACATTAGCAAAATCACTTCTAGTCAAATTCCGTAACGTCAATATCCATTTGAAAATAGATTGATATTTTTAATCTTCTTCAAATTTACATGTTGATGTACTTTTCTTTGGGATATGGTAGCATTGCATTTTAAATTGTATGAATTTATTCAGTGATTAATAATGACAGCAGCACTGATAACTGCATAAGCTAATCAAGGCATCGTGAGCAACTGTCAATGCAATCTTCTAACAGACTATCTGCAGATGACCTGTTGAACATGACTTTTGGCTGTGCTTGAGCATCTTTGGATCCTTCTAAAACCAATTACAACTAAAATAAAGGAAGAAAAAAAAAAATTCAAAAAATAGCCAGAATCAAGTTATTGCTAGGTTTTATAAACTGAATAGCCATATTGTCTTTGGTCCAACTCAACAACTACAAAAAATTAGAGCCATAAATGCAACCTGATTGTTTAAAATTACATAGCGCTTTTATTGTCAGTATATTGAAAGGAAACAGCTGAAACTACAATTTTTGCAATTAGATTTACACTTTAAGATATTCATCAGTTTCTTTAGCACTGAGGCCAAAGCTATTAAGAGCCATAGCTGAGAGTCTAAATAGCCACATGTGGGAGACCTCTGGGCCCTGTGTAGAGTATTCAAAGGCAGCCTTTGTTCCACAGATAATTCCAATAAAGTGTTTTCTTTCTTTTTAGAGACAGTTGTTTGTTCCCGTTAGTGCTCTGATTTGCTTCATAGCTTTCAGCTTGCTATGTTTATGAGAGCCCAGTTGTAGGTTATGCGTAGATTAATGTAAAAAAAGTTATTGCTTTAACTCTTTGCAGCCTCTTGGTCTGAATCTCCCTTTGTCAGGGTCTGTTACACATTACCTTTCAGGACGATGTTATCGTCCTAACCTTCCCCCACGTAGAGCCTGTCACTGAGTGACACAGCCTGCAGTGCAACCAATCTGCTGGACGAGCTACTCTTTACAACCGCAGGCCTTCTACAGCGGAGTAATTCTAAAGTGTATACCCCCTGTCCAAAGTCCATAAGAAAAGAACAGTTAGTTTAATAGCCTTCCTGGACTCATTTCCAACCCAATTGTTTAAAAGGTCTTTGTGTGCACGTGTCCTGACATTTAGTTTGCAAATTTATCTCAATGTAAAATAATCAGGAATAAAAAATAAAAGTAAAAAACAACTCTTTGATTATTAATCAACTTAATACAAATAAGACTGTTTTGACTATGATTGTGTCAAAAATATATTGATTGTGGTGGGTCATGTTTGGGTAGGAGGGATCGTTTTGCCCACAGGGCCAGCCCTGTGGGCAGCAGATGAGCCAGAGAAACTTGTGTGTTACTGTGTGCGTGTGTGCATGTGTTCTGCTGAGCTGTAAGCTGAAGAGCCCCGCCAGGCAGCCTGCTGAAACTGGGCACAGTCTCCCGTCCAACAGCTCGTCTCTCTTGTTTCCTTCAGATGATGCCTTGGATTTAGCCAACCCACACAAGTGCTATGAATAAGACACTGGACAAAATACACACTTCTGGAGGACTCGGACAGAAAGCAGAGATTTTTCAGAGTGGCAAGGGTAATGAGAGTGTCTTCCCCAGCCCAGCAATCATCCCACTGGAAGATCCTTCACTCACTTCAAATGTTCAGAGGACTAGGACCAAGTTTTTCAAGGGGAACAGGTATAGCTCACTTTTGCTTACATAAACTGTGAATGGTACAAATCTGCTTATAACAAGATGGATTATGAAAAATTCATCTACCTAAAAGAAGAACTTTGTGCAACACATTTTACAATGCTTCCAGCCCTGAATTTAAATAGCACAGAGTTTGCATATGTACGAGCCAGTAAAAGAGCTGCACCGTTGCTTAGCAATACACTAAAGACCAGTTGATTGAGTTTTTAAGTTGAGGTTAACCATTCATTCAAGTCACTAACAAACTTTTTTCCAAATATAATAATAAATTCTCTTGAGAGTTAAAAAAAACTTTATTTACAATACTTTCTTTACAACATGAATTGCTTACCTCTTCCAAATGTTAAAGCACTGTAAATGTAATACAGTGGAGGAATCAGGGGCTGTTTCTCTCTGTTCTTATCTGAACGTGGTAAGTGAGTCAACAGGTAGTTAAGTGCAGGAGGGGTTAATGCAAAGAGAAGCCTGTTTATCAACTCCTCCATACCTATTGTCTGCAAGAGCAGAAGCAGAATCAGTACAAGGGCCCTGCGTGCGCTGACATGTAGGCAAAAAGTTAAGTAACAATCCCCACACTTCTTCAAGGGTATAGATGCTGTTTTTAAGATAATTTCCCTCTCAATTGTGGTTGGATTTGTAGCCTGTAATAATTGTATTCATTCTGTGTTTGACATCAAGAAATAGATTTAACCCTCCTGTTATGTTGCGGGTCCAATTGACTCGTTTTAAAGTTTTTTGTTTTTTTTTAATAGTTGGAAGTATTTTTTTTTTGCATAAAACTTTTTCTATTTGTCTTAATAGGTGCATTAAATTGAAAATTTATTCATTTTACACATTTGCAACCCCTCCGTGCCTACATTTTACATAGATACTGTTCGGGTCAATTTGACCTAGCAGTCAAGTTAAAGGGTAAAAAAGATTTAAAAAATGTCAGATTCTATATGTTTCCAGCTATGAACCATATTTCACCTCTCCTCCCCCCACACACACACGCATGCACACCCCCCACCACACGCATACATGTATACATGCACGCACACAAGCACACTTTCTCACTGTTCTCTTTACTACACTAAAGAACTGTGAGAAAGCAGGTGTTCATACAACTTTTGACAGGAACCTTTTCTGTTCCTGTGGGCAAACTCCACCCACACTGAATGGATACTCAGCAGAAGTGGGGGTAAAACATAAATACTCTCTGCATGAATCATTTGTCTTGATTTTAATCAGTGGGTCAATTTGACCCAGAACAGCATATATGTCACAAGTTCAATTATAAAGATCACCCCTTGAAAAACAAATCAAAATATAATATAGAAAAATTACAAAAGATCAATTTCAAGGAAATTATTGTTTTTTTGTGTGTCTAGGTTTTTTTTCCCAGTGGACATAAAAAATATAAATTCCATTTTTTTTTGTCCAAATGAGTAAATGAGTAAGTTGTCATCATTGATCCTTTATTTGTGAGAAATAAAAAACATCATTGCACAAATATTGATTGAAATAGTTAGTATTGGAGTTAATAATCAAATACAAAAATGTTTTAAGGATTTTCTTTGGTTTCTGACACTACTGTATGATTACACACTCCACGGGTCAAATTGACCCAGGAACATTATTGCTATACCTCAGAAACGAACATAACAGGAGGGTTAAAAAGCCCAAAAAATTAAAAAAGAATAAAGAATAAAGATGTTGGAAAGAACAGATGAAAGTTGCCAGAGAGTGATGATGTCAAGTCGGGAACAGGATGTCAAACTTCACTGCCATACCATTTTTACCATTTTGGGGAAAAAAAAGTGTATCTGTGAAAGCTCTAGCTTGAATGTCATCTCATAGAATGACGACTTCATTGGCTGTTTTTCAAGTGAGAGTGAGGAAATCTAGATAGATGTAACCAGTGAGGTAGTAGCGTTGAGATGTTTTGGAAAAATACCAGATTACTTTGAAACTACCCAAGGACAAGGCTCTCTGATTACGTAAGACTTGTGAAAGTTGATCCAAACGTAAAATATTTATAGGCATGTATTATTTTTCATTTCTTCTATAGTGCGATGTTTTGTGCTCAAACGTCTTATCAACTTGAAGCCCAGCGAGATAGTTGTCCATTATTCTCATACAAACCAAACTGAACAGCAAGTGAATAAACTGATTTGTTTTCAGGTAGTGTTTTAAACAAGTAACACTGTTTTTAGTGGGAAATTAGAGTTAATTCTTTTTAATTTGAATCTAGGCCTCTTTTCATACACAGCCCCTTTAAGTAAGCGTGAGTGCTCTCTGTCCTTTGACACACCAATACTCACCTACTTCTTTTTATCAAGAAAACGACTCATGTCTGTTGAACAACAGTAATCATGGTAGCTATACTGATTTTTAGTGTAAAAATTACCTGTGTAAAAATCACACTAAATTAATTTTTTAAATGCATACATGTACTTTGAAAAACTATGAAAAGCTCAGTGAGGATTTATACTGTGTATATGTTTTATTTTTAAACATTTATAGGTGTTATGGCTCTAAAATCTGTTTGCCTTTTAGAACTGACCTGTCTGAATTTGTTTCAGTTATAATTACTTTCACTTATATTTGCTTGTGTCTGTGTTGATGATTCTTTAGGAATGTTAGAGAGGGGGGGGACTCTTCATCTTCCTCTGTTCCAAACCCCTTTCCTGAACTTCTACATCCAACTGTTTCCGGCTCCATCTCTGAATGTTTATTGCCTTGGACAAAACCTAATGCAACTCAGGTGAGTCGTCCACTTACTGTAGAAAAGCATTTGACAACAACACTTGTGTCGGTAAAAACAGCACATCTGTTGTTTTCTAACTATCCTCAATTGGAGGACATTCAAGAAAGTTGCATAATGCATGACTAGACTTTGTTTGATTGTTGATTTTTGTTTGAATTCATGACACGTGGATGGTTGAACAGGTTTTACAAGTATGGAAATTAAGGGTGCTGAAGAGATAAATGCTGTCAGGATGGGCAGACAATCTGCATAGTTTGTTTACTTTGGGAAAGGGATATTTTATTTTTTATTTTTCCTGCATTCAGAGCCCACCATACAATATGAAAATGAGTGAACAAAGTAAGGTGTTATGTAGACAGTAGATATATTTTAAACTTAAAAACTTCTTGGTTCACCCTGTGAAAATCTGGCCAAGAGCCCACAGAACTGTTGTTTGTTTTAGCATAAAGTGTGGGATTCTCTTACTCTCGAGGCTGGTTTGTATGCTGATGTTTGACAAGCTTTTGTTGCAGTGTAAGCCTATATATTTATTTATGTATGATGAAGATGAAAGAGTAGGACATTTATTCAGTATTAAGAAGAAAACCTTTTTTTGTAATAAGACCTTGGATGTCTTGTTCAACTCTTTTATGGTAGGCAGCCCATTTTCAACAACTTTTAAAATGAGTATCAATGTGTTTTTTCTTCACTAGTGGAGTATTGTGCAGTGAATACGTACAGGGGCAATTCTAGAAAAATATCTATGGGGTGGCAAGAGGGGGGGCAAGGATTTTTCAGGGGTGGCAGCATATGCCAGTATATATATATATATATATATATATATAAACCTGTTTATGTTTGGCCATAATTATGTGCAAGGACTTGGTCTGTCCATTTTTCCAGCCGGCTTGAGACATCACCTGATGTCTTCCTTTAGACATCTTGTTACTTTTTTTTACATTTTCATTCAAACAAAATGCAAAGAGTGTCATTGTTTGACCTAAAATACACACATTAACAACATTATCTCTATTCCTTACTCTTCCAAGGACTAAGTGCCTTGTATCTTCAGTCTGATTATAGAAGAGTCTTACGTGACACACTGCAAGTAAAAGAGCCTCAGCTGGACACATTTGCAGCTTCATTAAAAGCCAGCCTCAAAGATTATAAAAATACAGTTATCTTAGTTCTTAAGATACTGTCAACTGTTATTCACACATTGGAGGCATTACATCTCGTACTCACACGCTCATGACCTCATTGTTTTGGCAGTAAATTACCCTGCAACAACTTGGACAGATATTGTACAGGAAATCCAAACCTTGAAACAAATATTTGGAAGACATTCAGGATTTTGGAAAGCTAACAATTATGAGTCTGTTTCAGAAGTGCATGGGTTTCAGACTCAAGTTTTCTTTCCTATACATTTTCCAGTGCGGCTGAATTAGTTTGGTTTGCAAACCACAAGATATTTCCTGGATGTGGGTCCCATACTATAAGCTTGAAAATATATTTTTTTGTGGTGTGTATGTGCTGTGTGGATTTGTGTGTGGATTTGTAGCAACAGGGGGCAGCTAAAAGCAATGACTCATTGGAAAGCCTGAAATTCCAAAGTTCCACAATTAAAAGCAGCTATAAGTGATATAAGTGAGTTTGGTGCTCATGTTAAGCATAGAAGGAGAACACTATCAGAAGGTTTACTCTATGCTTGAGTTATAACATGTAGAGTTCAGGTCAAAAGGTTATACTACTTGCACTGTCCCTGTTCAAGGTATATTAGAGATGCAGTATTAAGTATTTTCCAGGCACGTAGTGCCATCTTACAGCACAATCATGTAACTATTACCTTCAGTTGTTATGAAAATGCTGTATATATCAAACATAACTGAAAATAAATTTAACCTCAATTTGATTCCTTGAAATTGGGCCTCTGTCTCTTTAAGAAGTTCATACTATATCTGACACTCTTACCTTGGCATATCATCAACAACAACTCATTTCCATTACGCTGTTTCTTAGGAGCGTTGGACTGAGAAGTAATTTGTGTGATAAGCTCAGCAGATTCACAGTTCCTCAAGGAGTTTGGTAGTTACTGCTGCTGCTAGTCTGAGGGAACTGAGGGGGTAACCCACGCATGTGGGAAGGGAGCTCTGTGGGGGGAAAGCTTAGACTGCAGCCCCAAGAAGGAGCTTTGTGGAAATATGTGGCGCCTTGTGAGAGCAATGTTTTAGGCGACCCCAAATGGGTGTCATTGGAGATTCAAGGAGTTCTCAAATGTGCATGAAAGAATCAACATTTCAGGTAACATTTCATGAGAGAATACCATTTTAAAATACCATGCAGGTCAAATCAATTTCACATAATACACTCCCTTTTAATTTTGGTCTTGAAAACAATTTATTTAAACCATTCCTCCCTGGGTGGAATGACTAAAGGATAAACAATAGCAGCTATTTTGACAAATTAAATTTGGGTGACCATGTTTGGTACTATTAAGAATATTTTCAAATCCAATAAAGTTCAAAATGATGCAACTTTCCAAACATATGTAGATCAAGCTCAATCTTAGCTTTTTTATATATATAATTTTGAGGTTAAACCATTTAGAAGTTCAAAAGTGGGCCTATATGTAGAAATCTGACTAAGTAAAAGTTCAAGACTGATATGCCATTTATGACATTTATAAGTGTTTGTAGACTTATGATCTTGACTGTATATGATTAACATGAGTGTGTAATCAAACTACTATTTGTTTCTTTTAAGTAAATTATTGTAATATTTGTTATTTGACAAATCAAAGGCTCCAATTAATACAGAGTATTAAGCTCAAATTGTCAGTGAGGTTGAATAAAACCATCCAATTGACTTTTTTTGCTGAAACAATGACCTGTTTCTTCATAAGGTTGTTCCTCAAGTTGTTCCTTATGTATTTTGCTGATGAGGCCTGCCCATCATGGACTTGGCAGTCTCTCACTTACTCTTCTCAGCAGCATTCTTTGGAGAGACAAAGGGACTGTGTTAGTGTGAACAGCTGTTTTTATGTCACAAGTCTTGTGGTGCAGGGTTGTGACCTCCTTTCAGGAGCTCTCAAGAAACCCATGACATCATTGTTCCAAATTTGCTGCGCTCGGCCCCTCACCCACCATCTGATCCTTTCTGCAGTGGAAAATTGCCAACTGGTCCTCCCAGAGCGTTTTTGTGGGTTGTAGTTTCAGTTATAATTATCTCAAACCAAATAAAAATCAACCAAATACAAGGTTTAGAATTTATTCATGTGTAACACATGGAATTAAAAGAGAAAAGCGATTAGTTGAAATCAACATTAGATAAAATACTGTAGTATAAAATACAGCAAAACTTTCTTAACAAAAGCAATGTTTTAACCTAGATTTAGAACTGTAATGGTAAGAGCAGGGAGCACATGGAGAGGGAATTCGGTCCAATATTTGAGCCTTGTCTGACTTCAGAGCTCTTATTAAAAGTCACATGAGGAAAACATATAATTGTGCATAAATTGCAAATTATTACAATAAAGATTTCAGTTATGATTAACACAAATATTCCATCTTTTTTCTTTTAAACTTTGTGAATATATTTTTTATAAAAGCTGCCTACTTCAGCTTTAAAGTGAGTCTGAATCTTGATTCACATTAAGTGAGTGGCTTTCCTACTCACTTTTCACTCACACAATCAGTTCTTATCTCAACCAATGATGGTAAGCTGATGGAACTCTCATATTACATAATGGTAAATAATATGTGTAATTTGTGTTGAGCATTTTGATAATGGTAAAACAATGTTATGAGAAAACAGTGCATCATGATTGATCATATACCCTTAAAAAGTGAGAATATGTATTACATAGTTATGACAATGTTGTGCAATACTTGTATCTTGTTAGCAAAATGACAGCATGCAGCGAAGGTGCTCAGGAACGGGAATGTTGACAGTTATAATGATGACAATAAGTAATCAGAAATTTGGCTGTTGGTCCTCAAGCTGTGATATGCAAATAATTACATTTTTTTAGTTTTCATGTCATTTTTTTGAAAATCTAAGTTATTTCCTTTTTATGTAGTGTTTTATAGCAGTATCACCAAAAAAGCAAAACATTATTCATTTATTTTCACAACAGGAACAGACTTGTCAAATGGGAAATTGTCATGATACTATAACTATGCCATATCTCTATTACCCATTATAAGAATAAACAAAATACAGTGCAAAAACCTTAATCTATGCCTTTTACTTCCAAAGAAGTAGGTTTCCTTTTACATAGTAATTCATCTTGTTTCAATTTGGGTGTCTGGGTACAGCCTGCTGTTTTCTTTTTCTTTGTTCATGTTTTCTGGTTATTTGGCTGAGCTTTTCCTCCTGAAAACTGTGTTTATAAGTGTTGACTCATATGCTTGATAAGAGTCTGGTGAGAAGCAGACTTTTAGGTATCTTCACTGGGGTGAGAAACTGTTCTAGCTCCAAAGCACATTTTAAGTTTGGGTCTATCTCTCAACCGAAGGAGGAAAATGAGGGGAGTCTGACTAGATGATCTGCTATTACTCAAAAGATTTAAATCTGACCTTGAGGGTATAAGGTACATATGTTATACTCTGTGGTTATTGGATTTAAAAAAGGTGAAGTCAAAACCCCATAAACTCTTAAAATGCACAACTGATATGAAGAATTTAAAGGTAGCTTCCTTAGATTTTTCCATAATCTTTGTTCCTCTTATTTTTCTACCAAGTTCAAAAGTCGAGCGCTGGTCTATTTTTTGGGGAGTAAAATCTGAATGCCAGTTCTGGTTATACACTGGAACAACACCAAGAATCTTCTCTTTAGTTATTAGTAATCAGGCACAATGTCCCCTACAATAAATGTTTAGTAAAAACACAAATTTTGTAATTTCTCACTCCTAATTTTAAAATATCTTCCAGAAACATATGCAGTAACATTGGTCACAGAAAGCAATTTGTTTAACAAGCTGTGCAATAAGTTTCATCTTATTGTTTAGCGTCAAATAAGATGAATCCATGTATGGATATATACAATGCCTATAAAAGGTATTCACTCCCTTGGATGTGCTAAGCTCTATTATTTTTACAAATCGATTATGAGCAACAAAATTGGTTGCTTTTTTTTTTTTTAACAAGAACAAAATCAGCAAAAATGTCAACGTAAAAACGGATTGCAGTGTCCAGATGTGTGAGCCTGATTCAGACCTATCCATACAGAGCCAGTGCTGTGATGTGAAGGAAAGGCGCATCTACTAAATTCGGCTTTGAAGGGGGTGAACATATATACAAACACTTATTTTATCTTAAATGTTTAATTATCTTTATTTTATAGGCAATTAACTTTGACATTAAAGAGTTTTTTTTTGTGAATTCTTTTGTCAAAAGGCCAGCTTTTGTTGATTGATTTGTAAAATGAATAACGAGGGTAAAACATCCAAGTTGGTGAATACCTTTTATAGACAATGTGTGTAGGCTGTTATTCTATTGTCAGCAGTCCATGTTTTGGGGCCTGTATGATCTCAGCAGCTGAGGTACCAATGTCACATCATTGCGGTCGTTAGGTTCTAGCAGTATCTGTCCACGGCAAAGAGGACATTTGCTTCCAGGCTGTCTGCACAATATCTGCTCTTCTCTGAGAAAACACAATCAAACCGTAACTCTGCACCTTGACTTGTTCATAATAACATCTAGATTTTCAAGTTATTTAATAGCTCATAGATCTACTACTGTGTTTCAGATTATGGTGTTATGAACCAGTACCAGACAGAGTGGCATGCTTGACTTCACAGCAGACTAGAATATGTTGGTTTACAGGGACATTTACAGTCAGGCCCGACCCAAAGTGTTTGTGAACTTCATACCTGCTTAGAAAACATGAATTTACACAGAAAATGTTGGAAAATGCGTACAGTACGGGAGAAACTTAGAGTTAGTGAAGTCATATTAAAAGAGTTATAACCTAAAACCAATTTTATTTCTGTTGAAACCTAAAACATGCCTGAATAAACATATACAACTAGAAGTACATGAAAGATGGTTCAACATGTTAATTTTGACGTTTTTCATAGGAAATATTAACAAAATTATGATATTGTATAGAGAGTTGTTTTTTTTTGCTTGATCTGAAATGGATGAAACAGCAAATCTGAATGTGAAATTAGTGATTAAACTAAAGTGTTATTTACTCATAAATAAGATAAAGCGACTGATGGTTAAGCAAAACATATTGAGTTATACTGTCAGTTAAATTAATTGCTACAAAAGGGATGTTAGTGGTATCTCAGTGGCTGGTAAGCTTAACTGTAGACTGGCATCCAAATGGAATTCTGGTTAGGTTTTTAACTCAGTGAAAGCAAAAAAAATTAATTGTTCTGCTGCAAATCTCAAATAATTAGTTTAATGTGTCAGCTTGTCCTGTATTATTCCTAATACATACCTGATATTAGCAGCGTCTACTTAAATTTCAACAATAAATGCAACCAAAGCAACTGTGAAATGCATTGATGTCTAAAAACTCAAAGTAGTTTTTTTATTCTGTTCCGAATACCTTCAGATCACTACGTAAGTTGTCTTTGAAAAGACGTAAAAATAAAGGCAAAATTGAAGTCCAATTTTATCCAGAAACATGCAGGATGGCCCCACATCATGATAAAACTATCAATGTCCTCATAGTAAGTTTCACTGGTTAAAATGTTTCATGTTAACCCCTTTGTATGTATATCATGCCTCTGGTTGCTATTTTGCTGTTACAGCAGCAGTGAGGAGGGTCTTGACTGAAGCGCCAACGGTCAAGGACAATGTGTCTGGAGGTAACTTTGTTATGGGAGTTGTGGAGACTCTGTTATCGCTTCGGCTCCATTAATTCCAATTCATTTTAGCCGTGTGATAACTAGCAGCGTCTACTTGTCTGTGCTCTCACAAATCAGTGAGCTGTGTTTCCAGATAAAGACTGAAGTCTGCTGTGGGAGGATTCTCTTTCTGCTGTCTGTTCTCATGAATTTAGTGTGAGCACAGTTGTGTTCCTTATACTCCTCTGTGAAGGCAGTCTATATAGGCATGTTTTAATTAGCAATCATAAATGAAATAGGGAAATATGTTAGATCTTTATTTTCTCTCACGGTGGAAGTGGGGCAGGTTATATCGGCTTCATGTTTGTGTGACAGCTGAGGTGTTTCTTACTGAGTGAGGCAAAAATATTTGCAGCCAGACATCATTCCCACTAGTTGGCACAATGTCTGACAAAAGTCCTTACATCCTTAACCCTCTTTTTCACAGTTTGTAATGTTCCATAAGTAAAAGTCAATGTATTTTATTGAGATATTTTTCACTGACCATCACAAAGTGCGCTGTAATTTGAAGAAGATGGAAAATGTTTAACAATGTTTTATTACACAGGAAGATGTGGCAAAGGAACACTATTGTATAAAATACTGACACCAATATATAAAATTCTGTGCAAACAGATTTATATAGATGCATTGTGAAGCTGGCTGGTGGCAATTTCATCCCATGGGGATAGCAGGGACAGGGATGTTGGTCAGAGCTGATGGAAAGATTTGTAAGATTTATGGAGGTATGTAACAGGGCAAAACTGTGAAAAAATCAGTAGATGCTACAAGACTTGAGACTGAGGATAAGGTTCACTTCCCAGCTGGTTGAGACACACCCCACATTCTACTAAAGTGTGTTTCTACAAACCCTTGACAAAGGAAAGTAAAGTACCAGGCCATAATTTTCATATTTTTAATTGAAAAGAAATTTGTAAAGCACACACTTTCTTTTTCACTTGACAGTTCTTCAACATAAAATAATAAGATCCATTGCAGTCTGTTTATGTAACATGACAAAACCTGAAAAAGTTCGAGGGATATGCATATTATTGTAAGCAAGTGCAGGTATTCATAGTGTTTATATTTGTGTATTCTGGATTACAGATTTTAATAATCTAAAAATAGCTGTGTGGTGTCTGGACATATAATCAGCTGAACCGTCTCATATATGTGAACTCTGTAACACATTTGTGTTTTTCTTTTGTTTATTCACCATCTATTGTTTCTTTTGAAACAATCACTACTGTCCCTCTAGCTATGCACTCTATATCAAATCTGATTGACATGAGAAAATCTTTTTTCAGTATCTTGTTAATATGAGCTCCCTTTTTCTAAAAGGCGAGAAAAGGAAAAAAAAGATATAACATTTTCAAGGACAAAGGAGGAGTTTGTGTTGTGGGGAGGCAGAACAGTTTAGTTTCTCACACTTGGAGGGAGCTCACTCCAAAAGGGTTTTATAGGATCAAGTATGGTTACTATGTAGAAAACATTCAGCATAAATTTGTCATTACCATTGTCACAGCTTTAAATTATTCTTGCCTTCAACTGCTGAATAGATGGTTTATCTCCTAGTCGTTTAGGCGTGTAAGGCAAGAAGCATGAATTTCCATGCGAGAAGAGTCACCTTGCCTGCCATCACACCTCTATGTCTACAGAAGCGGGTAAGAATTAAGCAGGGATTTCCTGTATTCTCTGATATTGCCATAACAGTAAAGATTTTCCCTCTGTTTTCTTCTGAATTGTTGACAACACTTTCTGTTTCAGATTTAGATTTATATTCAAAAAGTGTCACATGAAGTCCATTTTCAGAAAACTTTCATTGGACTATTTATGTCATCATCTAATCATTTGCTTACATTCTATTCAAAACACAATGAGTTATTTTAGCTTCTTGGTTTTCTGTTAGTCTTTTTAAATGTAGTTTTTCATTAAACATTTTTCTATTCCATCAGTCAGTCAGTTACACTTTCAGATGTGTCTGAAAGACTTGGAAGTCTCTATCTTGTCAGACTGCTTTAACAAGCAACGTGAGCACACCTTGTGCTTTGCTTAAAGGCTCATAATTATCTTAGGGTGTTGCAACAAATACTGATTTTAGGGTTCCTTTAAAAATGTGTAATCGCTTCTTCCTTCCTACTTGTTGAATTTGCCTGTTCACATCTACATTCTGATGTTAAATAATAAGCCTTAATACAGAATATTATCCTAATATTATATATGAAAATAGCTTTTGTTCAACTCTCAAAGCTCATGATTTCTTCCAGCAGTCACTTTGATATGCAAAGCTGCAACTAACCTTAAAACTTGCTCATCAGTCGTGCTTGATGACATTTATCCTTTTTCTGCAATTTGTCTTCTGTTGCACACTGATAATGTCTTTCTAGCTATTGCCTTCCAGTAACTTGTATCAGAGGGCAGGTTTGCCATAAGCAGCTGGTTGTACAACTGTTTGTAGCGTTTAGAAGCAGCACCTGGTCTGGAAGCCCTGCATGAATCTGAAACCATCAGTTTTTCCAGTGTTATGACATGACTGGGGAGAAGTGGGAGGATAATTCAGATGGTTGTCTTAGTCCAGGCAGGAGGCCAGCTCCTCACCCTCTCACCGCTCAGTGACAGAGCCACAGCTGTGGGAGTGCGCTTCAAGGTTCAACCTTAGGAGGCTAATTGGCAAAATGGCACACGCTGTACTGCCCTTGAGATAAGAAGGTCTAATAGAGGAGTTTGTGTTCAATGAGACTATATTTAGTGCTGTATGGTAAGTTTCTGAATATACTCTGCCTTGTCTGGCTGTCTTTACAGCACGTAATGTACCAATGCCTTGCCCCAAGCTTCACTGATCACCTTGGCAAGACACTTTTTCATATCAGAAGTTTAGTCAAACTTATTTTATTTCACATTTCTGGGCCTCTATTGTTTTATTTTTGTTGTTGTTGTTGTTGGTGTTTTTTACTGATTGTATTGGTGTGATATAATTTGGTCATGAAATCAGTGGATTACTAAGACTAGTAACTTGTTTACAAGTTTACAATGTAATTAAAAACAAGTAAAGTTGGATGTACCTCAATGTTGGAATTCAATAATTTGATCAAGTTGAGAAAACATTAGGAAAGTTGGCAAAATAAAAGATTTTTACTCCAATGTAAGTCATAAATACGATAGCACATTTTAGTTAGGTTTGCAATAGAATTAAATAAGTATTTTTTTCTTTTGTCACTTCTGTAATCTCATTAAAAATTCACCAAATTTTTCAATGTACAGTTTGTTGTATACATATTAAGACATCTTGAAGTGTCACTCATTTTGAGACAATACAACTTTTTTGTAAGGATGCACTGATAACGCAACACTACAGTGGGAAATTATAAGATAGAAGGAAATTTATGCATAGTTTTTACAAATATATATTTTTAAATTGTCTATGTGAATTTGTATGTAGCCCCCTTTTATCAAAGCAGTATGGAAACATGTTTTACAGGTTCAAGACTATGGAGGTTTCTACTAGTTTTGCACATGTAAAGATATAACTTTTTCCCATTCTTTCTTGCAAAATAGCTTAAAACAGCAATTTTGAAATCTTCTCCCCAGATTATTAGTTAGATTTAGGTGTGAACTCTGACTGGGCCATTGTAATACATAAATATGGTTTAATCTAAACCATTTCTTTGTACCTCTGCTGATTGGAAGTCAAGTTGGAAGTCAAATCTTCACCCGGGTCTCAACTTTTAAGTGCCTCTATTGGGCTTTCTTTCCTATTAACTCTGTCTCCCCAGAGAAAAACATCCCCACAGCATGATAATGTCATCACAGTCTTCCACAATATGCAGTGATTTATTCAAGGGGGTTTGCAGTGTTTATTTTCTGCCCAGCAACTTTCTTAAAAATAAATAAATCTGGTATGACCTCTATGGGAAAAGTTGCAAACTGATTTTTTTTTACTGTTTAATTTCTTTCACCAATGTTTTTCTTTTCAATAAAGGCCTGATTTTTGGAGTGTAAAACTAATCATTTTCCAGTCAACCAATTCTCCCACATGAGCCAAGGATCTCTGTAGCTCTCCCAGAGTTACCGTAAGCCTCTTGGCTGCTTGACTTGCAAATCCTCTAGTTAGCCGATGGGTTTATTGTTGTGCCGTAATCTTTTCCATTTTCATATAATAGATAAAACAGAGCTCTGTGAGACCTTCAAAGCTTGGGGTATTGCTTTAAATTTCTCAACAACTTTCTCCCTGACCTCTCTGCTGTGTTCCTTGGTCTTCATGATGCAGTTGGTTCTCTATGTTCTCTAACAAACCTTCAAGGTCTTCACAGAACAGCTGGATTTGCAATGAGATTAAATTACACACAGGTGAATGGTCTACCACATAAAATGTCAATACAATACATTGACATTTGTAATTATATTGTGACAATGTGAAGAAGTTTAAGAGGTGTGAATAAATTTTTTGTGCAGAATAATGCATACCTGTTCTTTTCATAAATTGTGATTTTGAAATTGAACATTAATACACATCGCAATATAATTTAATGTATATTTCATTTTATTGTTGCACATTTGTAATTCTTATTTAAAAGTTTTTTCAATATATCTCAAAAATGTTGGTATTCATGGAGTCCCCTAAGTTCACAGTACCAGTTTAGGCTGTGATATCCTGCTTCTCTTGTCTGCTCCTTGTCTTGTCTGAACATGTGAATCTGTTGTAGTTTTTCTCCACCTGTGTTATTGGTTATGAATGGAACTTTTGTTACTGCATCATGCAATGTAAACTATATTAACACTGAATGGTAGGGTTGTTTATGAAGTGCAGATGTTTGCTTCACTTGGCATCTATTACTGAACTCTAAATGAACTGATTTAAGACTTAAGACCTTCCATAAAAAGGTCATGTTATTGTTGGAAGCATTGCTTCCTTAAATTTTGGGACTCAGTTTGTTTGCAACTGCTCTTTGAGTTTTTGTGAGCCTTTAAAAATATTATCACAGGTGCATGAATGTTATTTTAAAGAGATTAAATCTAATATTCTTAGATGAGGTCTAAGCCATAGACCTCTCTTTTTGGAGGAGAGAGGTTGCAGGTGTTTCAGTAGGGTGCCCCAATGATGCATATATCTGGAGCTGGGAAAGCACAGAGCTAACAGGCTGTTTTGTCATGCAGCTTTCTAGTTTTACTGCAGCACAGAGGAAAACACTGAGATGGGGGAAACTCAGTGGGAACCAGCAGACACTTGCTGTGAAGTTTGATATGTACTTTTATGTTGTGAACCAAAGGGAAAAACAACTTTGCAATTCTGTGAACTCTGTTGTATTTTGTGGTTTTATAGCTGGCCCAGACACAGCAAGATGCCCCACTCCAAACAGAGGGGGAGCAGACTGATTAATTTAAAAAATAAAAAAGTTGAAGTTTGTCCATGTTATTGTCCACTCTTCACATCCTCATATGTGCACAACATACTTTGTGTGTTTTGTTATGCTTTATGAAATAAATATCAAGTTGATGAGGCAGAGAATGTATTACTTTTAATGCCAGATCAGTTTTAAAAACACTGCATTTAGATTTCCTTGTGGCCTATTTCTTAAGTGAAGAATCATCTCAGTTGCTGCATGTTTGGAATGGTTCTTGATTAAATGTTATTTTCTTTCAGGTGATAAAAGTGTACGATGAAAACAACACCAGCAAGGCTGTTGAGGTGCCCACTGATGTCACCGCCAGGGACATATGCCAGCTATTTGTCCTGAAGAATCACTGCATTGATGACCACAGCTGGACTCTTATTGACCACCTCACCCAGCTAGGAATAGGCAAGATATTTTTTTGCCTCCTTCATTATCTGGCTGGGCATATTCCAATCTGAGAGTACCATAAATTATATATTTTGATTAATTCTTTTCCTTTCATAACACTGTAGCCCCACTGTTAATTACAGTTAATTGTCAGTAATACAAAATTTAGAGACATAAAATGTCTGTCTGTCTATCTATCTATCTATCTATCTATCTATCTATCTATCTATCTATCTATCTATCTATCTATCTATCTATCTATCTAT